>JAIPRM010015156.1:0-10319 GCA_025469315.1 Stegophylla sp. TES_Ste_2020
AACCCGATTTGCCTCTAGATTGTACTTTAAAGAGGTCATTTTTTGAATTTCTCAATTCTTCAATGTTTTTTTTGGAAAAAACTACCCAAAATTTGACAAAAACGACTCGAAAACCATCATGTTTTAATCATAATTTTATGAAAATTTAAACATAGATAGAAAATCCTATAAAAAAGATTTTGGCGCAAGAAAATTTTGAAAATGTAAAAAAAAATTTTGGACATTTTTCTAACATTTTTTTTCTATATTATTAACTTCCCTCGTTCAGAATCGTTTTATTGAAGAAATGATTTATCGTTTCTTTAAAATTTAATACGCCCGTCAAGAGAATACCACCCGTCGTGCGAAGAACACCCATTGTGCGAAGTACGTCTGGCTTTTTTATTTCAGTCCGGTCTCGATCTATTTCAAAAAAAAAAAAATGTTGATGCGATCTCAGGTTTTTTCCAAGATATAATATTAAAATCTCAGTCGGGTCTTTTTTGGGTGATTGAAAAAACAAGATTCCAATTAGTCGCTACCCATTTACTACATTTACGTTTTTTTACGACTCTTTTGCGCACAAAAGCCCAACTCGATTGCGTGTACGGATTTTTAATAATTACGCTTAAGTAGTATCGAACCTTATTTGCGTACACAAACTTAACAATAGTCTACAGAAATTCACAGTTTTACTGAAGTAAAAAAAGGGGTGAATTCGAACAAAGAGGTAGACATAAACAAAAAAAAAAAAAGAAAAGAGTCGGCTTAAAAAAGGGTGTCTTCCGTAACGCGAAATCGGTTAGGAAAAAAAGTTGTATCCAGCCAATAATCACATCTACGTATATAAATTTAGGTTATAAAGGATCTAGGATGGTTATATTGTTTTCGATCCGAATTTCTCATAGAGATATTGAAAAAAATATCATTTCCCCAGAAAACAATCTGCACTTATTGTAAACTCGGCTCGTGTTTTTTCGGGTAAATATGATTTTGGTGTAAATTCGGCCCGAATAAAAATATACATATTATAATTTTTCATTTGTCTTGTTATATTTTTGAGAACCGTTTAGTATTTACCCAGAGGACACCACCAGAGGAGGCGATTCTCGTTATCCTTCAAAAGTTATTTTCATTTTTATATCCTATGAAATTCGTTACACGGACGAAAAATATGTTAAAGTGTAAAATTTTTAGTGTAAAAAAATGGAAGTAAAATAAGTTATATTTATGTAAAATTGCCAGTGTAAAAATAAAAGTGAAAAATATTATGGAGTTATAATGTGAGGTTATAATATAAATCTATTTTCTAATGTAAAAAACCACGACGTGTTTGACGTATTCACTCACACTGGATATTTTCTTATTTTTATATTTTGTAACAGTGTTCTTTCGCGCTTATTATTATAATATTTTATCGGTAAAAATCGTCCTAAAATTATTAAAATCATTAAATTTAAAATTAAATAATTAAAATTAAAATTTCCGGGCCGAGTTTACGACGGAAAAAAGTAACCGCGGGCCCATTTTACATTTGCCCGGAAAACGAACCGTGCACGTGCACACGTGTTTCTGTATACCGCGCGTGTACCGGCGGCGGCGGTGGACTTCGACGCCCTCCCCCCCTCAACCCCCCCGCGCGCAAAGCCCCATCGTTATTGGCGTCGGCGGCGGCTGCGGCGCCAAAATAACAATCGGTGGCTATATGCACCGAGTACGCGAGCGTTTCGGCGTCATCGCCCCCCCCCCGCACTCCTCTACCGTTCGTCATGCGAGCGCCCCGCCCGACCCCGACCCCCGTCCCGACCGCCGACCGACCAAAGTTACGCAACATTTTGCGCGTTGTGCCGGCGCGGGGTGCAGGGGTCCCGTGCAGACGCATCCAGTATGCCGCCCCCCTGCGCTCGCCACCCCCCCATCACCCCCCCCAGCCGACGACGACGTCGCGATCAATACGTTCGTCCACCGACACCTCCCGTCCGCCAACCCTCGCCCCCGCCCATCCGACGGTTGTTACCTCGTCGTCATACCTGCAGGTTGCAGTCGCCCCCCCCCCCCGCCACACCGTCAACCCTTGACCACTCCGAACGCGCCTTGTTTTTCCGCCCGCCCGTCACACCCGCCTTCGCCGCCGACAGCCGTCACCCCTCTACCTTCCCCGACCACGCAGGGTTGTTATTTTTCTCTTCGCCTTTTTTTTTTTTTGGATTCCGAACGAAGCGAAGAAGCTAGTGTTCGTACCAGGGTTGGAAAAAACCCGGGATTTCTATTGAAAAAACCCAAACCCGGTAAGGCTTTTTCGGGTTTTTATACCGATAAAACACCGAAAAACCCAAAAACCCATTGGGTTTAATGTGAAGTTGTTTAAGTGGGCGGTTTCGTGGGGTTTTTTTTTAAATTAACCCATCTGAATTTTTTTTTTTTCGTATTTTGACTGCACTATTTTTCATCTTTTCAATAATAGAATAATGAACGCCTGATCTACAACCCGTAACTTTTCTTTTTTAAAAAAAAGAAATTACATCCGGGGTTCTCACGTCCCGGATACCATACCACCGTGGTAAATACCAGAATGATATGGATTTTTTTTTTCATATTTAAAAAAAAATATACCTCCGAGTGAGGGTGAGGATAGCAGGATTTAAAGTTAAAATTATAAATAAAAATGTTCCAAAATGGTTAACTATAATATTTAGAACACAACAATAAAACATATAAAATTTCAGAACATAATAAATCACAATATGGATTTTTAAAATTAATAACAAGATATACACATATTACGACCTGAACAGAGTGGTGTTGAGTTGGCTGCGTTGCTGGTCGAAGTAGTTTTTATTTTTGGCGGTATAAGACTGGTACGGAAGGTGAATGTGACACCATAGATGGGGCACTTGGCAGCCATTCCCTTGACTTGTTCGTCTTCCCTCGCGGATAGCCCGGAGACATGGTCGGTCAGGTGTCCTTAGCCCATCATTTTTTTGGTGGACACTACACAAAAATTCAATGACCAGACCAAGTCTTCACACCAACACAGCATACTGACGAAAAATTGCTATATTTTTCGTCTGGTTAGCGGAGATAAAAAAAAATGATCACACTTCTGTGTCTCTTGCACAACAGAGAGAGAAGGAATGGCCAATGTTGAAAAATTATTGTAGTTTGTACTTCGTACAGGCCGTAATCTCATTTTACGTTTTAATTAATCCTTATATCTATTCTTAAGTGCAAGTACGTGTGTGCTCAAAGGGCGAAAATATGTTACTTAATAACGAAAATCGATACCGTTACAAAACCATGCATTTGATTTAGCTTAATCCTTTAATGTCTTCATAATTTTGAATTCTTACTGTTGTTAACTTTTTAATACATTTTTTTTTTTTAATTTAAAAAATTTATATTGATTTTTTTTTTTTTTATGAAGGTCAAATGCTCTTCGAAAAAAAATAAAAGTGGAGTCTACTCATGATAGAGCCGGGTTTTTTCAATGTGTTTTTTTTTTTTTCAATAATTAGTGGGTTTAACCCAGTAGAGCAGCCCAGGTGTTTTCAATGGATTTTTAAAAATTTTAATGGATTTAATCCAGAAAAGCAGTTTTTTCGGGCTGGGCTTTTTCGTGCGAACCCTGGTTTTTTCAATGTGTTTTTTGTTCTGTCTACAACTTTTCGTATGGAAATACGTGTCCAAAAGTTTCGATCAGTAACTTTTTGAAACCGGATTTTCCTCTAGATTGTACTTTATAAAGAGGTCATTTTTTGAACTTCTCAATTCTTCATTTTTATTTTTTTTTTTTTTGAAAAAACTACCCAAAATTTGACAAAAACGACTCGGAAACTATCATTTTTCGATCCGAACTATATGAAAACATTTAAACGTAGATAGAAAATCATATAAAAAAGATTTTGGGGTGCAAGAAAATTTTGAAAATTTGAAAAAAAAAATGTTGAACATTTTTCCAACACTTTTTTTTTCTCATTTATTTTTTATATTATTACCTCCCCTCGTTCAGAATCGTTTTACCGAAGAAATCGTTTCTTTGACATGCAATACACCGCCGCCCGCCCAAGAGAATCGCACCCGTCGTGCGAAGTATGCCGGGAGTTTTTTTTTTTTTTTTCTTTGACGCGCAAAGGTCGCGTGTTCGGGATATCGGGACGGAGAATCAAATTAACTCGTCGCGCCAAAGAGTGTGTGTACACGTGTGACTGGTAATTAAGATATAGGGTGCGAGGGAGCTGGGGCGTAGGGACGGGACACACTCGCACCGCGGACAAAGGGTTCATATAAAAAGTCCAACCATTCGTCGTATTTTTAATCGGTGAGCTCGGAAAACGTACACGCCGAACGGCCAGTGGTCATATGCACAATATAGTATAATAATTATCATACAAAAGTGTACGTATATGTATTACGCAATATGACGTTGCTTGCAGTGGCCGTTCTCTCGTGGCGAGTATACCGCACGGTATACATTAAATATAAACAAGAAAACCTCTTAAATCTTAATCAAGTGCGGCCGGACGGTTTGTGCGGAGCTCGAATGTTTGTGTGTGCACTTCAGTCGCGGTCGTGAGAGCACGGGGTGGGCAGTCACGAAATTGCTTTTCCTCTCGCCCCTTTCGTCGTGGGACGAAACACTGAACTCTAAAGACGTGGCGGATTCTCGCGCGACTTATCCGGCCGCCGGTAGTCGTGAAAAATAATAATTCGTTCGCGACGAGAAACCTTAAACGAACCTTAACGTGACGGAAAAACCTTTTTTTTCAGAAAATTGGTAAGTATGCGAATTCTGAAAATTGCTCGGCAAATTTTAGCAAATAATTCCTTCGTTCGGAATCGTTTTACCGAAGAAATGATTTGTCGTTTCTTTATAATTTCATACGCCCGTCAAGAGAATACCACCCGTCGTGCGAAGTATGTCCGGTTTTTTTTTTTTTCTTTTGCCATCGTCCAGCATTCGTTTATTATTAATTATTCATTCGTGTATAACGTGTGCAGAGAAACGGGGCCCGTGATAAACGTATCGCATACGGTTTTACAAAACAATTTTGAGGGTCGACGTTTGTCCGGCGTGAGTCCGCGACCGAGTGTCAGGGAAAGGTATTAAACGGCCGATTAGTCGGCATTGTTAAAATAACAGGAATTAATAATTTACACGTAATATACGTACAACAGAACAAACGGCTCTGTCCTTTTTTTTTTTTTTTTGGAATTTACGCGCAACGATTATGAATATTTCATTTCCAACCGACCGGAACGGAGTCCTGCAGTTAAAAATGTGATCTTTTAAATCACTTTGTTTTGTTTTTTTTTTGTTTTTTTTCGGTAATGTTTGTACCTAATCGGTTTTCGCTTTTACGTATTTACTATAGAATCTAAATCGTTGGCAGGTGTTTTCACCCGAACGCATCTCTTTTGATAAATTTTTATCATATTTTATCTTTACAGGGCCGGATTTAGGGCGGGGCATGTTGGGCCTGGCCCCAGGAGCCTCCACAAAATAAGTGAATTCACTATTATGCAGACATTTCTTTGCAAGTTTTTTAAATACCCTTTTTTTCGAAAATAATTTCACTCATTATTTACCAAAGACCTAAGATACATTTTATAATATCCGTAAGCGCCGTGCGGTTAATTAATATTATACTTACTACTTTTGAACATTTATTGATAAAAAAAGTTTTATTTACTGATAAAAATACCGTCCAGTATCTAATAAAAATATTTATTTATTTTTTGTCTGTTCCTATCTGTATTTTTTCATCTATAATATAGTGTATAACGGGAAATTCAAATTTTAAGTGTGTTAGAAATTCGTCAGTTAAGCAAATATTAAAATTTTTTTTTAAATATTAACTGTTGTTAATAAAGAGCCCTGGGGCCCCCACAACCCTAAATCAGGCCCCGTATATGTATATAGATATTTTTTAAGGTTTATCATTTCGACAAAGTCGAGCAATGATAGCTGATGGACCCAGTCAATATAATTTGCTCATTGTCGATCATAAATCATATTATTATTATTATTTTCCACACCCAACTGGTGTATTTATATAATTCCAATTAAGTACGGACACTTGGAGCGCTTATCAGGAGGACGTAATAATTATATTATATAGAAAAAATATACATTTTTATTGGGTCACATTGACTCACGACTGAAACTCGTCGATTCCAAAAGAGATTGAATTGTTCAGCGACCATTGTTTAATTATTTAAAAATCCTCGTGCCTCCTTTTTTTTTTTTTTTTTTTTTTATGTTCGCCGTTAAAAACCAATTAAATCGTCGGCCGAAACGCATTAACCCCGCCCCGCCCCCACGTATACATTTTCCCGCGCTCTATTTACTGCAATCTTCAAATATACCTAATAACATATTTCACCGCCGCGCCGTTATTGCACGTAATTAAAATCTAACGAAATGCGGTGTATAAAATGTAAATGGGTTTCGCGCGAAAAAAAAAAATAATAATAAGATAAAGTTGTACGTTTCCACGTCTCCCTGTTCATTGGACGATGCACTTTTTACGTTCTTTTCCTAGACGCGTCGACGTACCAAAACTGTAAACAAGTTTTGTCGTGAACTTTTTTTTGAACACTGTAAATAATATTCTGCTCCGGCACAACCGTATTTAAACTTTACGCGAACCCCCGGACCGACAACACTTTTACGACGAACCCTTCCCCCCGCCAGCGGGTAATATAAATACACGGAAATCATAATGAAAAAAAAAAAAAAAAAAAAAAAACGTTTTTTTCGTTCAAAAACGAAACAAATCGAACTGCACGCGTGATTGTATTTAGCGATTTGGCCCTCACTGGCAAAAACTATTACTGCGCCCCTTAGCCGCCCTTCTCTCGTTAGTCATGACGTGCGAATGAAGAAATAATCGAGGAGAATACCATCTTTTTCACATTGAAACCATTTTTCTCTTCACTCGAAATTTTTTCCGTAATATTGTATTATTTATGCAATGGACCAAGTCGAAAAAATACTATTTTTCCTGAGTGAAAAAGCGCTGAACGATTGTATTAACATAAACTAAAAGTTCATAGAACCATAAGGATAAACTCAGAAAATATTTACACCCTAAGACCATCCTCCCCCCCTCCCGTTTACCTCGTACAAAATACATTTATTTTAATTATTAATTATACCATGCACACAAATAATACATTTTTTACATAAACATTATAGCATATAGAAATATATTTTTTTATAAATAATACAGTGGCGTATTTGATGGAGTAGTCGTCCTGAGAATTTTGAAATGGTCGATAATTAAGTTCAATATGATCTGGTAACCATGCTACCATTTACCCATGCTTCACCGCTCATTTTGGGTACAAAATCGCCAACTACTTCCAAAGAATTGGTACAAAAAATGTTTTCAACCTTATATTATATTTTCTTAATTGGATTATTTTCTATTTTATAAGCTAGTCACATATGTAAGTTGCCTTTCAAAAAAAAAGTTGAAAATGAAGGATGGTGGACGAGTCGAAAAAGTACTTCAAAATTGATAAATCGAGATAACCAATCATAAAATTATTTTTAGAATTGTTTAATTTTGTTTATCTTATAAATTATTTTTAAATTTATTTGGAGGTTTTATATACTGGTTGGGCCTTAATCATAGGCGTGGCCACGGGATGTGCAGGGTATGCATTTGCACACCCTGCGAGTCGTTATTTATAACATATTATATAGATTTTTTTTGAAAAACAATAATTTGAATTTCGTATGTTAGTCACTGCATATCACAATAAGAATTATTTACGGGTAAAATGATGCACAAGGAATCATTTAGTAGAACATTTTTTCTTGAATTAAAAACTAAATGTCAAATAATATCTAAGGATTGAAAAAATGTCGCCATTTTACATAAAAATAATTATAGTATCATAAAACTATTTCAACGAATATAGAAAATGATAGATTAACGATTTTTAAGATTTTTTAAGGCTGTTAGGAATATTATTTATGAGTAAACTTGTATTAATTTTCAGTTCATGCTATAAAAATATATAATTTTATTAGAAAAAAATTTACGAAATACTAATCATTTTCAAAATTCTATATTTATTTCAAACGGGGTGACATTTTGTTCAGTATGTATTTTTACCATTTTTTGAATCTGGGTGAAAACTTTAAGTTTTTATGCTATTTGTTTTGGAATTACTACTCAACTACAAAAACCATTATCATAAAAATCTAAATTGTGGTATGTTTTAGCGTTTTTACTTAAGTATGAAGTAGTTTTTTTTCTGTTTTTGGGAAAACTATTGAGCATTTAAAAAATGTATCTCTATTAAAAATACTATTTAATGCCTAAACATCTGATCTGTTTAATTGCTGGACAAAACTTAGATTAGTTTTACGACTAAAAGACAAACGCTATTGTAAACATAGACTGTTCCACTAGGACACTACGTTCCACTCAGAATACAACATGGCATTTTTTTTTTTTTTTTTTGCACTGAAAATGTACTTTAAATTATGCAATTAAGGATTTTATAAAGCAATTTTTTAGGGGATGAGTATACTGGTATACAAATATTTTAATTTGCACACCCTGTTAATTTTGTCTGACCACGCCTACGGCCTTGAGACCAGTTTAATTCCCCCCGCCCCCCGTTGCTGCACAAACACGTCTTCTCAACCCTAATAATTATAATATTATACAATAATGATTAATTAACGCTGCACGTCAATCGTTCCCCGACGCGTGTGTTTGTATATTATTATTGTATAATATAGACTGGCACGTCATTTGCACCACACACACACACCCACACACGTCGTCGTTCTTCATCTTCAGTCTTCTCGTCGAAACGTCCGATAGGGAGATTCGTCGCTCGCGGGGCACACTGTTGTTGTTGTCAATTACACAGGGACTCGAGAGTGCATGCACCGCACACTTCACACACACACACACGTCTCCGACGACGATGACAATAATAATAATAATAATAATAATATATAAGTCTCGTTTAAAACAATAATGAGACACGGGACACGGTGGATTCGCGAGCCGTGTCACATCGACGACTATCGCGCGCATAGATCTCGCATTATGTTTATTTATGAATCACGGTAAAGAGGACGGCGACTCCTCGTCGTCGTGAGCTCGTTGTTATTTAAAACGGTGGGGTGCATATTATAATAACATACGTACACACACACACACACACACACTTAGCATACGTTACACACGCGCACACACATGTATATTATAATATTATACGGAAGAAACTTTCTAGCCGAGTCGTCCGACGACCGCCGCGCCGTCGTCGTCGTCGTCGTCGTCGTCGATGCAACCGTGTGATGATGATGCCTTGTGTGTGTGTCGACACATCCATTCGAATGACGAATTGCTTATCAAAACAACGTGAATAATTCCGTGTAGCGGTATAATCATATGCGTATACGTATACGTATACACGCACGTACGCGTGTATATGGGGCGAAGGAGTAGGAGAAAATAAAGGAACCCTTCCGGTTTCATGGCCACGCGTGTGTTATTAGGGTCGGGCCGTCGCTCGGCGAATTCACCATACACATATTGTGTACATAATTTACATGCGCGTGCGCGCCATTACTATAATAATAAAATGGGTTCATGAATATTTGACGAAAAACCGCGGTGGCGTGACGACGACGATGACTTCGGGTACCACGCACACATTGTATTATTTTCTATAATCCATTCCGTTCTACTTATGCATAACAATAGTATATATCTTACTCGTACACATATTATATTACGTATATGTGTGTGTGTGTGTGTGTGTGCGATTCCGTCGCTTTTATTTTTCCGCACATTCATCTCACTCGTCACTGCGCCGGATAATAGGACTTCGGTTAATCGTATGCATCGCTTCGACGGAACGTCATACTCGTACAATATTATGACGGTGATAGGGCGGTTGAATCTGACTCCGG
The DNA here is from genome assembly GCA_025469315.1 of Stegophylla sp. TES_Ste_2020. Taxonomy (NCBI): domain Eukaryota; kingdom Metazoa; phylum Arthropoda; class Insecta; order Hemiptera; family Aphididae; genus Stegophylla; species Stegophylla sp. TES_Ste_2020. The sequence continues at coordinate 9,926 of JAIPRM010015156.1, forward strand.
TGAAGTATTCGAATCGGATAACGAGAAAAAAAAAAAAAATGTTTATATTGTAGAAATCGATTGCGATGAATAAATAACAAAAAAAAAAAATTACCAAATAATATAATACTATATCATATATTACATTATAATTTATCGGGCTTCCAATGGTTTTCATTTTAATAGGGTTGTCTTGAGCGATTTTAGATTCTGAGCGAAGTGAAGAATCTAGTGTTTTTACAATGATGTTTATTTTTTTTTTTTTAATTTTTTAATTTTTTTTTTTTTGTGTACGATTTTTCGTATAGAAATACTTGTCCAAAAGTTTCGATCAATAACTTTTTGAAACCCGATTCGCCTCTAGATTATACTTTAAAGAGGTCATTTTTTGAATTTCTCAATTCTTCGATTTTTT
>JAIPRM010015157.1:0-10317 GCA_025469315.1 Stegophylla sp. TES_Ste_2020
TTTCCAAAAAAAAAATTGAAGAATTGAGAAATTAAAAAAATGACCTCTTTAAAGTACAATCTAGAGGCAAATCCGGTTTCAAAAAGTTATTGATCGAAACTTTTGGACAAGTATTTCTATACGAAAAATTGTACACAGAAAAAAATAAAAATAAACATCATTGTAAAAACACTAGCTTCTTCACTTCGCTCAGAATCTAAAAATTATTATAACAAATACAACTTAATTTTTAAATTAATATTATATATATATTTATTTTTTTTTTTGTACAATATGTAATGTGCATTGCTTGATTACTATAATGTTCCGTTAAAAAAATGCACCTCGAACATGAGAATTGATTGAGAACCACTGCCATAGGAGTAATAATATTACTGTACGGTAGACACACAAGTATTGTACTCGTATTATATCCGACTGTTCAACTGTTACATCGCGTATTTTATATTGTCAGAAAACATTTATGTCCTTTTTTTTTTTTAATCACTTTATGAAAACGTATTTATTATTTAATATTTTTGTTAAAGTTGTTTTTTAAACTTATGAAAATTATAAGAACGAATAACAAATCCTTAGCACCGCGGTCCCAAAGGCATATCTGGCTCTATTTTCAGACGGGAGGGGGGCTGGAGTGACTTTGAACATTTTTGATTCTGAAAGATACTAATGCTTTTACAATAATGTTTATTTCTCATTTCACTTTTCACACAAAAATACTTGTCCAAAAAAGTTTTTATACACAGTAACTTTCTATATCAGAAATCGCATCTCATTATTGATTTAGGTAATTTTTTAAAATTCTCAATTCCATAAAAAAGGGAAAATTGCCGAAAAATTTAGTAAAAATGCCGTAAACGATTTTTATGATACGAGTTTTAGTAATTTTGATAAATTATATAATAAAATAGCTGGACGTACTTCGCACACCATGAATGTTTTGCACTCCTTGGGTCAGATGATACTCTTGGTGGGTGCGTTGAATTTAAAAGAAACGATAAATCATTTCTTCAACAATACGATTTTGAGCAAAGTATACATTAATAATATGAAGAACAATAATTATATTATTAGTAATTTTCATCACATCTACCAAGAGTATCTGACCCGAGGAGCAAAGAATACCCATGGCGCGAAGTATATCTGGCTTTCTTGTCTATACTTTACTGATCTTTGCTATATTTTGCTTTGCTTTTACTTCTTTTATCCGGTAAATAAAGAAAAAAAGACAATTTTATTAAAAATAAAAAAATGTTGATGAGAAAAAAGTGTAAGAAAAAATTTTCTAAAATTTTTTTTCTCATTTTCAAAATTGTTTTGTGCCAAAATATTTCACATATAATAGTATACGTATTTATGTTTGAATTTTTATAAAATTTGGATTAAATATAGTTTCCGAGTCTTTTTTGACAAATTTTGGGTAGTTTTTCTCAAACTTTGATAAGGTAATTGAGAAATTAAAAAAATGACCTCTCTAGAGTACAATCTAGAGGCAAATCCGATTTTAAAAAGTTACTGATCGAAACTTTTGGACAAGTATTTCCATACGAAAAGTTGTACACAGAAAAAAAAAATAATAAACATCATTGTAAAAACACTAGCTTCTTCTCTTCGTTCAGAATTTAAAAATGTCGGTCGTACTATTGAGTAATGTTAAAAAATAACTTTTAGTAACGATTTAAGAATAAAACCCTTTGCGTGCAATCTCATTACACAATGACCAACACTTCAATGGCTTTACAATAAATAATTTCAATATGAATAATGAATATAATATCTATAATTTAATAAATTCAAACCAATATATTACAACTTATTTATAATTGATTATACATGTACGTTTAATAACAATAAAATAAAAAACAGTATTTTTAACATTCAAAATCCATTTTAAGATAACATTATGTATTTTACTGTGGATATAAAATTTGAAAAGTATAATAAAAATACTAGTCGCAACGAACGAGTTCAAAAGAATATATTATTTTTTTTTTTTAATTGGAAGTGGGAGAACAAAAATGTTTTCAAATCTTAACGATTCTTTAATTACATTTACCAGTAGTCATTATATTATTTACATGTAGGTAACGAGCTTGACATTATTTTACGGAGGAATATAGGTAACAGATTGTGATGAAAACATATCATACATACTTAATAATAATCCAAACAATAGGTACAATAGGTTAATAATTGTCATGATATCATTGCAATATAATTATGATATACGCAATTATGTCGACAAAGTTTTTTCACAGTCTTATGGGGACTAGTAGGAGAAGGAGGGGGAGAAATTAAATACCGATATATTGTGTTGTTTTTGTCCGACGACGACACACGTGCATTATAGCAATGGAGTCTAATAATTGTTTGCCAAATATTCCAATCATGACCCGGATAGGACTTTCCAATAACAATTTAAACTTTTATCATTATTGTAAAAATAAGCGTTTTGAGACAGTGGCGCAACCAAGGGGGATGTTTTGGTTGTCTGGACACTCCCCTTAAACCATATTTATGGAAATTTTATTAGGTAAATGATCATTGGAAAAAAAAAAATCCTTTTAACTATATTATGTAATTATAACCTCTGTTAATTCAGAAATAAACATGATTAATATGCTTTAAAAATGCATATTGTTGAATATGTGTTACGCTACATTTTATTTATTTACAAATAACGTTATAAAAATGTTTAAGCTCGTGGAAAGGGCAGTTATAGATTTTGCTACATAAAAAATTTCTATTTAATGAATTCTTGTAAAGCGTCTATTATTATCATTGATTATAGTTTTATAATATTTATTTAAATAATTATAGTAGAAATTTATAGGCGGACACCCCCCTTGAAAAAATCCTTGTTGCGCCACTGTTTTAAGAACATTTTGACTTGGAAAAAACAGTACATTAGCAGCTATACAAAATAAATCTTAATGACGGTTATCATTAAATATTATCAAGTATTTTGCAATTCACGGAGAATACACTGTGCACAAAGTGCTCGATTTACTTTGAATTTATAATTAAAATCTAGTTTCCCATTTTTTTTTTTTTATGTTGCTTTTCTACCAAAAAAAAAAAAATAAGTATAAATGAATTTGAAAATGTAATAATTTACATAAATTAGATAAATAAAATGTACAAAACTGAGATTACAATATAAAATTGTCATATTGCACGTGTGTCAGACGAAGACAAAACTGTACGTTTTGGTATCGAATACCCTTAAATCAATTTAAAAACTAGGGCTAGGGACTTGTAGCTCTAAAAAAAACTTAAAATATGCACGCGTTTATGCTCTAAAAATTTACCAAATATGCTAAAATAATAATCTCTTATAAAACATTAATTTTACTGTAAAATCTCAAAATATTTAAAAATTGTATTGTATAATATATTTTAAACATCAAATAATATCTAATCTCTTCGGAAATTCAGAGAAAAATTTTCCGACACCGAGAAAAGTCAAATTAAAAATATTGAAAAATATGCGAATTAAAATACAACTCCTGCTGATATGAAACGCATTTCTATATTATATTATTTCTATATAACTATGTTTCGAATGATTTTTGAAAAACACGCTGCCAACTCCTGCAAGTCCCTAGCCCTAAATTTATAACAATACAATACAATGTCACGGTGTAGTAAGCAACAAGTGTTTATAAGTAAATATATTATAAGAGACGTGCAGATAATATTATTGTTATTATTTTTATTATCATATTAACCATATGTGCGTGTTCCTCATGAACTCGTTGACGACCTTGAAACGGACCTTGGGCAATAGGGCCCGCACGGTGGCCATGTACTTCTCCGCGGCGCCGATGTTGTTGTCGACCAACGCGATCAGGTCGATGAGCGGCGAAGACTCGGGGGCGCCGCCGTCGGTCTCGATCGCGGGCACGTGTGCGGCCGCCAGAGGGGCCGGCCCGAACAGGCCGCCGCCCGTGTCTGCGACGTGCGCCCTGATCTTGCGCTTCACCGCGCGGAATCCGTCCTCGTCGCGCACCGGATTGCCGGCCACGTCCACCAGCACCTGGAAACCGTACTCGGGACCGCGGACGTCCAAATACTCGCGGAACTCGTCCAACAGGCTGCCCACGGACATCCACGTGCGCTCGTACTCGCCCACGTAGCTGCTGTCTGCGTCGCCCGCGTAGTTGCTGTCGCGGCCGCGGCCGCCGCGCCAATAATCGTAGCAGTGCTGGACGTGGACGAGCACGTGGGCGGCAACGGTGGCCACCACGACCGACTTGAACTTCTTCTGGTACAGCACCAGCTCCGCGGTGCCGGACACCCATTTGCGACGCGCTTTGGTGTACAGGCCCGTCAGCCGGTCGGCCGTGTCGCCCCAGTCTATGCCCACGTCCGCGGGCATGAGGTCCGCGAGCGCGGTCCCGCCGCACGCCGCCACGTCGTTCAAGTACAGCCTGTCCGGCTGGAAGTCCGTCTCGCCGCCGTCCTCTACCGCGGCCACTTCCTCGCCCGCCGCCGCCGCCGCCGGGTCTGCGGCCTTCCTGTGCGTCGCCGTCTCCGCCACGCGCTCCAACAAGTATTCCTCGAACTTGTCGTGCGACCAGTGGCGCGCGAACTCGGCCACGCCCCGCGCCTCGCATATCTTCACGTATCCGTCCAGGTGACGGCGCACCTCGTCCACCGCCTTGGCGAGCGTCTCGCCGCCGCGATCCTGTTCGAACCGCGATCGCGCCCCGTTCGCGTACAGATCCATCAGCCACAGCCACCGGGCCGCCGGCTCCGGGCGCCCACTGGCCACGAACAGCATACGGCACACGATCGCGCCGTACGCCGCGGCCCGGTCGACCACGGCCGCCGCCGCCGCCGGGGCGCGTCCCTCGTCCAACGCCGCGCGCACCGTCCGCACGTGTCGCCTGGCGTCGTAACCGCACGCGCACTGGAATTCGTCCACGGAACCGCGGACAGCCGTGATCGCGGCGGACACCACGAGGAGGACGACGGCCAACAAAGCCGCCGCCGTCATGCCGCTGTCACCCGACTGCAGCACCGTAGCCGGTCGCATAAATAGCGATAATTTTATTATTTCCGTGCGGCTCTTTCCGAGATATCGGCGGGGGGCACTAAGCGTTGAAAACTCAAAAAAACGATGCATCGACAATTTCCCCAAACACTTAACTACTATAATATTTGTCACGGTCTTCATTTGCGCATGCGTCTCGTTGTTTGTTTTTCGCCGTGTGTCGCGCGCGCATTGTTTGGACACACGTCGTAACAACACACACACACACACACTCACATACGTTTGTTGTAATAATTATTGTTATTTTTTATTACCAGTTTTCAGTTATTACGAATTATTGGTTACGGTGCAATACAGGACTATTTTTAGTGACAAATTTTAGTGTCCTACTTGCGTCAGCAAGCCCTATATGACCAGAGGGGTGGGGGCAGCCGGGGAACAGAAAAGCCCGGGCCTTTCCGAAAAAAAAAAACCAAGCCCTATATTATTTTACCTAATTGTCACGTTTAATAGAAAAATTATTTTTAATTTATAAATAATTCATAATTTTATTTACTAAAAAAAAATTAACACGTATAATATTGAAAATTAAATGCTGGTATAGGTGTATTGATTTTGCAAACAAACTTCACAAAATCGATCTATTGTTGAACGATTTGTTTTCAAAGGGGTAAAAAATTTTGTTACTTAATATTTTGAGAGGAGTGTCTTTTAAAAGAATAATTTTTTTCGAATCCTCAATGTTTTCCATAAGCGTGAGAACAAACTACACTGAAAAAATTTACAAAAAACAGTAAAATATGACATTACGTGAATTTTTATAAAATTGATTTTAGTTTTTTAACATGACTTCAAAAATTATGGAATTAAAAACTTGAAACATTCACTAACTGTTAAAAATAGTCACGCGCAAGTAATATCTGAAACACATTTTACCAACTTTGCAAATACTGGAAATTTCTAGTTTTGTTTTTTTGTTTGATATTAAGTCCTGAACATTAAACGTAAAATTTTTGTGCAATCATACTTATAAGTATAGCTAATGGTACTGAAAAAAAAACGACTTAACATATTATAACTAAATAACATTTATAGTGTAATATTTATATATACATATATAGATCATTTAAAATTAGAATTTAAAAAAGAAACAAGAAAATTGGTAATTTTTACGAAAAATAATAATTGTTTTCAATCAAATCCTCAGAAAACATTTTATTCTCAATGTGCTTGAAATTTTCTTTGTTTAAAATATTTTTCTCGTGTTTTTCGTTTACGGATTATAGTTTCCGCGAAAATTGACTCAATAAACAATTTCTTACAAGCATTTAAACAAAATGAATATTACTTAAATGTTGAAAATGTTAACAATACCTTATAATAGACATAGAGTATAGACCAGTGTTTCCCAAAATTTTTTCACACAGCGCCTGTTATAAAATCTCCCACTGCCCCCCTCAAAATTATTATTATTTTTAAATTATCTTTTTTCGGTTTATATATTTTTGAGGCCAAACAAAGCTTTTAGCATCAATACGATAATTTCGGGCAGATAAAAAATATATATTTATTATTAATTATGTGTACCTATTCATAAGTATGTTATGACAAATTATTTTAATCATATTTAATAATTTGTACAATATTACGATGATGTAACTGCAGAATGAAAATTTACATTGAAACAGACACTCCAAACTTTTATAATGCCCTTCAGTCAAGCTTGTATCCTCAATAGCCCCCAAGGGGGGTCGATATCGTCCACTTTGGGAAACACTGGAATAGACGAATAATACCCATAGAGCAAAGTATGTCAATCTTTTTTTTTTTTTATCTAATGGGGCAATGAGGTATCCTAGGAAATGTTGGCCCAGGGGCTTCAAGCTATCTTAATCTAAGCTTGTAGATCTATAAGGTGATTTTAAAAAAAATTTTCATTTTGTAATAACTGTATAATTTACTACTATAACATAAATATTTATTATTGTGTTTTATAGGTGACAGTAAAATGATAGAAGCCGACGTAATTACTGGTCATTTAACTGATGAAACCGAAGAAGAGAAAACTGACCGGATACCCATAATGGGTCATCCTCCGGCAATAACTTCAGACTTAAGCCTAAAGGAATTCTTAGACGAATGGAAACATTCGGATAAAATATTAAAACTTGACTTCAAATCAACGGAAGCATTTGAATTGGCCACACCAATCATGGAAAATGCTTTTAAAGTGAGAATTTATATATGAATAACATTTGTCCTTTTATTTTTATTTTAATACAAATCGAAAAAAAAAAGAAATATTTGATTGAAATAAGTACCACAACTAGAGGCAAATCCGGTTTCAAAAAGTTACTGATCGAGACTTTTGGACAAGTAAATAAAAATAAAAAATAAAAAAAGAAGAAAAAAAGTAATAAATAAACATCATTGTAAAAACATGAGTGTTTGTATTGAAGGAAATGCTATTTTATTGAGCATGCGCAAATAGAGAGGTTCTATAATTTTTTTTTTTTTGCAAAAAATCCTAAATTTCAATTTAATGAAAAATCAACTACCTACTTTTTGCTTGTTTGAATTGTCGAATTTCATGTTTTTACACATAAAAATATGTTTTTTTTTTTTAAATTCAATCGAGTATTTAATATCCAATCGAAATATTCCTAATAAAATGAAAGGTTATGCGTTCAAATTATTTTGTGTTACCTTTAACATTCAACACATCATATATCATTATTTGGTTAATTACTATTTCTACCTAATTACTTAATATTTTAAGCTAATAAAAGTTTGATTAAATCCTACACTGCCATGGATACTAGGCATTCAAAATTGTATGAGGTATTCAAAATATGAACAAACAAGGAGGGGGTTAAGGGTTCAAAACCACTCCGAATTTTTTTTCGAAAGTTCATTATACATTACCACCTAATTACGTATGTATACCACAATTTTATTACAAACCCCCTCCCCCCCGAAATTTTTTTTTGAGGCACAGATATGATATTCATATTAAATAAGAGTATAAAGTATAACATAATATTATATAGATATTGACTGACATCCATAGATACAAGAGATAGGTAGACTTATGCTATCCATATTATTATGAAATAATTAAGTAAAAGGAAATACCTTCAGTTAATATTAATGATTTATATACTTATTCTGTTTTCATAGGATATACCGCCAGATCGTATGCCTTGGTTAAATGCAGATATCTTAGCAGGTCCTGGTCCAGGAGATGGTCCTGAAGTAGATGCCGACCCTTTTCTCGAAATAGCGTCTGGGAAGTTTCCAAACTCAATGTTATCATTAGGTTGGACTACTAAACGCAATGATTACGGTAGGTGCCTAAAATATTGTTCACAACTTAGCTCGAGCCATAAATAAGTGTGTATAATATTTTAATATATTTTTATGTGAAGTGTAATTTTTTATAGACATGTACTCAGAGAATTACATAAATAACATGGTTGACGTACTGTTCAAAATCAAATACTTGAAACCCGTTACTTATGCAGTACGAGCATCGTTTGCAGTTAATTCGATACCCGAACTTCAGTTTTTGTTGGAAACGTCACCAGTTGGATCAACACTAACTATCTGGTGCAATGACTCAAAGGATATCATCAATTATCCAAAATTAGTTCAGTTGATTAAAACCGTCGGCGTAAATCGCGTTTATTTAGATTTACCAGAACACATGACCAGAATATTTGTTCAAATGTATACAGCCAGTGGTGCAGGGAATAATAGCGTTGGTGTTCATTCTTTGATTTTGGCATCGATATTCGCAATTAAAATTATATTTCTTTGAATTTTCTTTACAAAAATATTTGTATGTAAATAAATAATAATACCTTTACTATAGCAGATATGAATTATCTAAAACGAATTAAATAATATTAACATAAAATAATTATATTACCAACTATATTATTATTTTGAGATAATATTATATAGTAAAAAAGTCCGGGAAATACTTCGCGCCTCAATATTTCTACTATATAATAAATAATATTTACAGTATATAAAATTAATAATATAATAAATATATTCTTCGCTCATCGGGCCAGATACTCTTGTTGGATGTGTAAAATTTTAAACAAACGATTAATCATGTCTTCAATAAGACAATTCTGAATGAAGGAAGTTAATAATATAAAGAACAATAATGGTCGTCATTTTCAATACACCTACCAAAATTATTTGACTCGAAGAGTGAAGATTATCAGTGGAGTCAAGTATGTAAGTAATAGGTAGTTTTTTCCAAAAAAAAAATTGAAGAATTGAGAAATTCAAAAAATGACCTTTCTAAAGTACAATCTAGAGGCAAATCCGGTTTCAAAAAATTATTGATCGAAACTTTTGGACAAGTATTTCTATATTAAAAGTTGTATACAGAAAAAAAAAATAAACATCATTGTAAAAACACTAGCTTCTTTACTTCGCTCAGAATCTAAAAGTTTAATAAATACATATGGATAATACTCACAGAACTTTTGGAACTGAAAAAAATCATGTTTTAAACCGACCAACAATTTCTGATAGATCGAGACGTTCAACAAGCTTGTGAAAAAAGTACGGATAATAGTTGGTAATGAAATTCATACTCACAATGACCAAATGAAATGTAAAAATTCTCTCTTGGGAAAGATAAAACTACAACATAATATTGTCACTGTAATCACATTTTTTTATAGTAAAAAGGAGTATCGTCACCAAAACTTTATGCAAACTAGTCCGAGACTTGAATGAAAGTCAACAAGTAAGTGTAGTGTTCTGGTGAGGAACGGTGGAATCATCAATGTATACCTACTTTTTAAGAGACTGTAATTGAATGAAGAGACTTTAAGAAACTTGGAAATGGCAGCAACACACGGTTGGTATGCGATTTCCTAAATGAACAAGATACCACCAGCAACTTTCAAATTGACATATTATGTGATTATTTATTTTTTCAATCCATATTTCTTGCACATAATATTTATCTAAGTATAATGTTTTGTAAATTATAAATAAAAATTATAAAAAAGCCGGACATACTTCGCACGACAAGTGGTATTCTCTTGACGGGCGTATTAAATTTTAAAGAAACGATAAATCATTTCTTCAGTAAAACGATTCTGAACAAAAGAAGTTAAAAATAAAAAAAAATAAAAATTTTCAAAAACTGTCCAAAATCTTTTTTCACATTTTCAAAATTTTCTTGCGCCAAAATCTTTTTTATAGAACTTTCTATCTATGTTAAAATTTTTATAAAAATCGGATCAAAAATTACAGTTTCCGAGTCGTTTTTGTCAAATTTTGGGTAGTTT
>JAIPRM010015158.1:0-10316 GCA_025469315.1 Stegophylla sp. TES_Ste_2020
TGAATCACCGACTACAATCGTTAAATTATATTTATATAACTGTCTTGAATAATATGCTGACTGATCTTGAACACGTGGTAGCGTTTGGTTTTTTTGGCAATCAAATGAAATCAATAAGTTTTTTTCATTTTATGATTTGAGAAGCCTATAGAAGGCATTAGCTTTCATTTTGTGAACTTTATGTTCAATCAAAAGTCGATTTCTTAGTATCGCATTATTTTCGCGCTTGATACGTTCAGTTAGAGAAAGACACTTTGAACATTTGTCCGTCTTTGGACTCCCAAAACCGATATTAAACCGTGTGCGGAAAATTTTTCTAAAGAAAGAACTTTTAACGTGGACACCACCATCTCCATTTTCCTCACAATAAAGCTTCCACATTTTTTGGATATTCAAATCAGACTGCATGTAAATTCTTTTTGAAGATTTTAACCGACAATAATGACTCTCAACGCACTTAAATTTCTTTATAAATTGAACCACATAATTCGTTTGGTCAGTGTACAAGTGAGATTTTTTATCACCCCCTCTCCCTTCCTTGGCACTTTTTCCGCTTGTAGCATTTCTACGCAACACTCCTTGAACCCTATTTTTTGATAGCAATAATGACTTAAAAAAGTTTTTTGACAGACTCTCATTTTCCTCCCGTCAATCAACATAAAATAATTGTATGTAAACGGATTTTTCTCACGATTATTGTTGACAAACCGGTTCTTCTTCGTCGGCTTAGCCTCAGTGAATTTCAGGAGAAAGTTATCTTGCTCAATCTTGGACACATTTTGATAAAACATTTTGTGGAATATTTCAATATGTTTAGGTTTTATCAGTTGACATGAAAATGCATTTAGCATTGTAGGGTGCTTGCAGTCAACTTTCCATGCAGGTAACCCTGGACTGGCGTATCTGTAATGTATACAAAAAAATAATTTTTACCATTAAATATAAAAATATCTATCACATTATTACGTATATAGATTGGTAACTGAAAAGTGATAGGTATTTAAAAGTATGTCTTTGAAATTTCATATGGTGCTACGCACCACATAAAAACATTCATGTGGTGCGGTCGCGTCACCGCTCCCGTGTACTCGGCGCCTATGTCTAGAGGCAAATACGATTTAAAAAAGTTGCTGATCGAAACTTTTGGACACTTATTTCTATACGAAAGTGTTTATAGAAGAAAAAAAAAAAGCAAAATGTATAACAATAAGTTTCAGGACTCGTTCCCGCTCTAGCCAGGTATAATACACGACCCTATACCACTAGGCCACGGTTTGAAGTAGAAAACCGTTGAAATTTCAACTATTTAATAAAAATTTCTGGTGACACTAATATTGGATATTATTGGTCAGAATGTTAATTAGTAAAATTTAACTTCTAGACCAACCAATTATTATAATAATTAAGTACTATTCTCATAGTTTACAGATAAATAGACAAAAAATTAATCATCAAACTCGGTAAGGCATTGCATGTGTTGCATGTGATTGAAACAAATGGTATGTAATACGTACACGTGGTATACGACGACATTAATGACACTAGATTGTATGGTATACAGTATGATAAATTACAGGTCGAAAGCAGGATAAAGATGTTATTTTAAAAAGCAAATTTAGTTTTCAGGACAAATATATCACGTTTTGAAGAAAAATTGACACGCTTACCTTTGTTGTTTTTCTCTTAATATTTTCCAAGATGATCTGTTGACAGGCCGTTTTCTTGGCATTTCTGTCTCTTCTTTAGCATATTTTTCCATTATAATTTATAAAATACAATGGAAAGAAAAAGTTATAAACTACGAAAATGTATAACAGGTGGAGAATCAGTTTACATTGCTGCTTCGCATAATGAAGCTTAGTTCAATATTATATTGTTATCTACCACAACCCATTTTTTTCGGTTCTGTAAGTTATCTATCATAACAGTACATTAAATTTACCATAGAGGATATTCTATATCGGTTGACGTTGGAAATTTTGTCAGTTGATAACATGGTAGGTAAGTCTAAAATTAAATAAAGTAGATGCTATTATGTTGGTAGATAACGACGTTATCGTTCGATACATCGTATCGAATCACAGCCGCATAGTGAATTTTATCTTAAACTTAGGATTGAGCTGGTTTTGATGTGAATCAAACATTTAATATCATTTTTCAATAGGATTGAGTTGATTTTGTTCAGAACCGATTGAGGTGGTTATATATTGGATCAGCGACTTTAAATATAGCCAAAAAAACCGTTTTTCAAAAATGATGGATTGAGCTGGTTTTGATACTAGGCGCCTCAAATAACAGTATCTAACCTACTATTTTATATTTATATTATTAATAATTACGCCATTATTTAAGTGGATCTGACTTATTTTAGGAGAACAATTTCTACGTTCTGTAACACCATAATCAAAAAAACTATTTTTAAATTTAATTGATTCAGACTAAAATGTTTTTGTTCAATGAGGTGTTTTATGATTAGTGCTATATCATATCTAGCTACTCCTTCGAGAATATCATGCATAAGGTCACATGCCATATTTTTTACAAAATGAAAATTGGGAATTTGATTAAATACACAACATTCATTTATTCCAGAACTAAACAATTTTTTAAATTAACATCATCATCATAATTATTTACATTTCGTATCATGTTAGCAGATTCCCGTAACATGTTATGAAGCTCATGTTTATAACAACGGCAAATTAGACAACAATAATTTTCATTGAAACTTTCAACAAAACCTAAAATTGAGTTGAGACCTAAATTATCTACTAAAACTAAACCAAGTGCAAAGAATATAGTAATATCAACTGAGTCAACATGTATAGTAATACCATTTTCTTAAAGATTTGTTAATTCATTAACAAGATATGAAAACATAATTTTATTGGTTACTTAATGATTTCCTCGATCACTAGAATAAAATAAATATGCTACAAAAATATTTTCCAATGTAGATAAATACTCTGGAGGAAGTGCTGCCACAGTATAATAGATACACCCCATTTTATGAATTCCCGAATGGGAACCCAATGGGTTTCCTTATTCGATTTCATCATAATACATAAATAGAGGGAAAATCAATTTACCTGCAAATTGAGTACACATTTGTTTCCACGTGGACCCATCTAAAAATGAAACCAGTATATCATGTTGCAATTCTATATACATCAGGAAGTTCAAAGAAAGTTTTTAGATTTTTTTTTAATGAATGAAAATGACCTAGTGGTACCATTAAAATCCTATCTTCTCCACGAATATTTTTTTTTCTTTTGTATAACCTAGAACTACAGTTTTTGGTTCATAAAACAAATTATTTGAAATTAAATATTTCATGCGATAGTGTTCTGTTGTAAAATCAGAAAATGGATATTGAAGAGCATTAAACATTTCATGAATATCAAATTTTACTGAGGAATTACATGATTGTAAAAAAGGCATAACTTTTGACTTTAATTCAGATACTAATTCACTAGAAAATAATTCAATCGATCCAATCGATTGCAACAGTGCATTTGTCACAGAAGGTTTCATCATCTCTTAACAACACTTTTATATGACAACGATGAGTCAATATTTTCAGATGTCATATATTCATCAACAAAACCCATATTTTCTTGTACTTCATATGAGTCAATATGATGTTCATCTGTAGTATTATAGTCTGACAAATTAATGACTTTGGGTACAGATAAAGAAGGTTCAGAATAATTATTAGAATCAAAAGCATCATTATCAGAATTGACTAATAAACTATCAGTGAATGTTTGTAATATTTTATGATCTCTATTTAAATGTCGTCTAAAACTTTTTAAACCTCGAAAATCACGAAAACATGACTGCTGTTTACACAAACAAAATGAATCAACACCTAGGTTATGATAAATTTTCATGTACCATGTGAGTTTTGGAATAGAATTATATTTTTTTGTACACAAAAAACAGTTATACATTTTGATAAAAATATAATTATTAAATAATATTAAGTACAGTATTTTAAAATAGATTACATTAATTAATTACTTTTTTACTTTTATTATATAAGTAATAACTAATGTCTTAATGAAAAATTTAAATGATGATGGATTAGAATTAAAGAAGTCATTGAACAACAGTTATAAAGATGTTATAATAGCCGACTGATGATCATAAATAGTTACCAAATTATACAATTGTAATTATATTATAAGCCACGACTCATAACATTCACGAGGATAACTACAGTGAAGGGCCATGTATGTTCTGAAACAAGCATCAATTGCTTCTAAAGGGCAGTCAAAAATCCAAAATTGGTCGTCAATTCTTATATAGCAATATTGAATAGAAAATATATCTTGACCAACTAACACAACAAAAGTCTGTATAGTCGTACCGTAAAGTAAGTATTTCTTTTTTCTTTTATCAATTTCAGCTTCAAATTCTGAAAAAATACCATTTTGATGTAGGTAAAGAAAGATAAAAAGTAAAGGTACATAGAGAAATATACATAACACTATTCTGAATGTGTAAGAATGAATGAAAATTAAGAAAATTTCAAAAAAAAAAAAAACCTGAAAACCTTAATTGTTTGATAGTACTACCTCAGTGATTCTTAACCGGTGTTCGTCAAATTTTAAAACTCAATGGAAAAAAATTCATAAAGCAAACATTTTTAATGTCACATACTTAATATTTTGTTTTTTATTGATATCTAAAACAAACAGTTTAAGATCTAATTCATATATAATTCAAAAATGTCAAGAACCTCTGCACTAACCGATAGAATATACACGATACAGTAAGTAATATTATACAATATTACGATTTAAAGGGTTATATAAATTAAAAATTAAAATATTGATTAAGAAATTAAATTACTGTACTTAATGCTTAGGTAATTAATATAACTATTGGACAGTAAATTTCTGTTGTCTAGTTAAATATATTAGTGTATTTTTAAACCTACGGTAACGTGGATAACAAAAACTGCAGCCGATTCAACTAAAGATGGTCTCCAAGACTTTATTCGTTTTAATTTGAGTTTTAGTTGGCACAAGATACGGGATCAAAAGTAGTTTCAGTACATTGGTTGTTCTGGTATCTAATGAATTAATAATTTAAATATAATTCAACTGAAAATAACATAGACAAATGAGCAATGGCTACAGAATATTGACTATATTGAGAAATTATTATTCTACTTACACCTACATTGCATGTAGATATATATTTTAAAATATTTATAAATTATACAAATAGGGTGTTTCAGTATGATTTAAAATATTCAATAACTTTTATTGTATTCATTATAATTGTACTGAAATACCCTGTGTGTATACACATATTATATTAAATGTTACTTACATTTTTTAATAAGAGAGCCAATAATTAATAAAATTAATATACAAAATAATAATAAAAATAAATTGAAAATAAATCGATAAAAATGGATAAAATGTAATAAATATTAATATTAACTTCCACTGAGCTGAACAGCATCAAGTTGTTTCAGCAGGTCTTTAGCATAACAGTCTTTAATTGAATTTCTCCGTAAGCAAACTAAATTATTTGAAAAGTGTGTCCATTTAGTAATAAATGTTGACCGGTCATGTAGAAAATTTTTTGTATCTTTTATGTAATATTTTTACAAATAATAATTAAAACAGTATATCTAGTTTACTTTATTCATTGTTGTTTCTTTAAAACTTACCAGAATATAACCTTTTGGACTGCACAAAATTGGCCAAGATTTAAAAATATCAGACAAATGACGTCCAGAAATGTTGTTTAGACCTCGAATTCCTGCCTTTCTTATTTCATAAGTGATTGCCCAATTTTTTTTTACCTCTTCGAAGTCAGATGATTATCTACTGCGGCTTAACCATAATTTTGCAGCTTCAGTTTCATCTATTTAGTTATTGAGGCATTAATATACAAATAGATATTGAAATGTATGGTATATAATATAGAAAAATTTAGATTACATTACCAGAAAATGATACAATTGGTAATGGGGTATCATAATGTTTACTTTATCTTTCACATTCAATAGCACCTATGCTGCGTAAACGACGTGCAACATTTTTCCAACGTTCAACTAACTTTCCTTTAGAATGTGAATTATTTTAACTCGATGGAATAAAATAAACTTTCTGTAAAACAAATAAAACAGTTTTTATTTACGTAATCTAAAACTGCATACTTATAATATGATAACTATAACTAATATAAAATGTTTACAACCAACCACTTGTTCCTTTTGGAATATTTAAATTATGAGAGAAGCAATTTTGCGAAAGTAAAAATCAGTACCCCTAAAAGTAATACAGACATGTCATAAAACAATAATTTTAATGGAAATAATTAAATAATATTTCTGTTAAGAGGACGCTACACCCATATGCGTTTTTCCGTCTTACCGACTCAGTGGCGGCCTGGGTACATTTTTTTTGGTCGGCTGAAATTTAAAAGGGCCCCTAACCAAAGAGGTCAACAGCAAATAGATATGGGCCTTTTTACAGTTTTACATTTTTGAAGATACCTAATAATTTTGAAGATCTACTACCCCACCTCTTCCAAAAAAATATATTTGTAACTATTTTTGTAAGTACCTTATGTAGGTTTCATTTAATCTATTAACCCTTGGGCATTATAAAAACAAAAAAAAAACATATCTATAATGTTATCTTCAATTCAACATTACTGTTGATGCATATACTATAATATTAATAGGTATTTGTATTATTCTCATTATTGCTAGTTATAGCTGTTGCATGAAGTCTACATACTGGATACTTACATATAATAATATGTAAGGACCTGTTTAGTATTTTATTAATAATTAAAGAACACCACGTCTAAAGGTTGGCACAGATGTGTGCTATTTGGTGGTAATAAAATAAATCTAATGTTATACTTTTTACATTCATCAATAACAGATAATGATATGTGGCTCGCTAAGTTGTCGCCTATCATAGCTTTTGGGATGTCCACAGGAAATTTTCGAAAATATGGTAATACTATCTTATTAAACCAGTCTTCAAAAATGGCTCCATCAAACCATCCAGACTTTGAGCGATTGTATCTTGTTTCTCTTGGCCCTCCATCTGTCCAACTATTATACAGATGCTCTGCTTTGTAAACCACATACGGTGTTAGTAAGAAACCCGAAGCTGTTCCTGCAAACATGACGGACACGCTTGACTTAGATGAATCCAGTATACGTTCAGGGTGTTTACATCCTCGTCTTGTAATAACTTTACATTTTCCAGGATCATCTGTCATATTTGTTTCGTCATAATTAATTATTAATTGTGGTAAAACTCCAGCCAATGAATTTTCAAGGTTGTCAAAATATTGCGTTATTACATGTGGATTTATTACCTTTAAATATTTTCAGCTAATCTCTCGCTCAGAACAGACTTGTGACGGTTTATAAAATTTTTAGCCCAAGTGTATCCAGGTAAATTACCATTAAATCTTGGATCTTTGACACCATTATTATTAAAAAATTCTGCATTAATAGCTTTATGTCGAGAGAAGTGAACGGAAAACCCTCTTGCTTGATAAAATTATCCCATTGACTAAACTTTCCTCGTCAACATTTGAAAGGGCATTAGGCCTACCAACTTTCAACGTATTTTTTTCATTCACTTTTCTTTGAATGGTTGATTTTGAAACCCCATACCTCACTGCTGCATTACGATATGTATGTTTTTTGGATCTAACATCATTAATAGCTTTTTGTAACGCCTGAGTGGAATAATTTTGATATGCTCTACCTCCAATTTTTTTTTTTGTAGTTTCCCATTGTATGTCTAAATAAACTTGGGACGTTGTCCCAAGTTACCATAAAAACTATTTATTTTCAAAATTTCACGATAACAGCAAAAATTACATATAATTGATAACAATGAAATATAATATATTATTCACGTGTAGTTGCTGCAACTAATGTAGTAACCCACATTTACATTAAACTAATAGCAAGCCGTGTATACACTAAGTTTTGACATGGTTTTATAACACATAATAATCGAAATATCTATTTATATTTAAATAATAAGTACTTACAATGTGAGAACGTCTGCGCATCAAGACGATAGTTGTAAAAGTGATGATAAAGAAATGTGTGATTATACGGAGGTGATAACAACATTTCTAGTGCTCAAATCTTATCATTGATAATACTATATCATTTGTATTCAAGTTACCCACATGTCCCAAGTAAGGCCAATTTACGGTATAAATAAAAATAAACCCAAGACATTATTTATTTATTTATTTTTAAACGCCATACGGCTTTTACAATGTAGTACATATTAATGAAAATACATAATTACATTTAAATATATATATAACACATTAACAATAAATTAAAATTAGACAATATTACGTAATAAGCTCCAAAATGTTAGTTATAACGGAAACAAAAACCTAAATTAGAAGAACTTTTAATTAGTTTGATTATTAACCAAAGACATAGCTCTCCTCAGAGGATCATCATCCAAATAATTTCTTTTCACAGGAGCAAGGTAGTAAGGGTCTTTTGTGAACGGGTTGTTCCTGGAATGCGAAAACCTATTCTAGATAGTAAGCATGGTGAGTCAATTACACCAGAAACTAAACCATTTAAAATTTTAATGTCACTCATATTTCTCCTTTCACTCAGAGTGGATAAATTTAGTGCTGTTAATACGGGTTTGTAGTCATGGGGTTCGTGAATAATGCCCATAGATCGAGAAACCATTTTCAAAAAACGATGCTGAACACGTTCAATTTGAATTATGTCACATTTAGTTCTAGTAGACCATACCACAGACCCATACTCTACAATTGATCTAACTAGAGAAGTATATAATATTAACAAACATCTAACAGACATGACAATCCCTATATGTCGTCTTATAAACCCTAATGATCGTAATGCTTTGCCTACTATCCAATCAATAGGAGGTGTAAACGATAATGTAAAAATAAAACCTAAATCCTCAACTTGGTTTATTCGCTGTAGCATCACATTATCAATAAAATAATCATGTTGAATAATTGAGTGGCTTCTCGAAAAAGACATAATTTTACATTTATGGATTGCTAGTTCTAATCCAACTGTATTACACCAATGGACTAACTTATTTAACGATTCTTGTAATATATTAGCATCACTCTCAGATTGAATTCGATTAAATAATTTTACGTCATCAGCAAATAGTAACAATTTGCTGTCAACAGATTCGCATAAGGTGTTTATTAGAATATTAAATAAAAGTGGTAATAAGTGCCCACCTTGTGGGACTCCAGAAGTAACTGAATACTCAGAGGATTTTTGATTAAATAAAGATACAAACTGTCGTCGACCTGTTATATAAGATTTGAACCAGGATAGTAGAGGTTTACCTACACCTAGTTTATCTAGAATATAAATTGTTTACTGAATCAAGCGCTTTGGAAATATCAGTGAATATAACATCAACTGACTTTTATTTTTAAAACTATCCCTAATGAATGAAGAAAATTCTAATATACTTGTGGTTGTGGAACGACTGCTATAAAACCCATGTTGATTTGTTGATAAAACTAATTTAAATCTGCGTTCAATACATTTATGGACAATCTTTTCAAATAATTTACCAATTAGAGGTAAACCAGAAATTGGACGATAATTGGATACAGAACCCGGGTCTCCTGATTTATAAACAGGTGTTATCTGACTCGTTTTCCATATTGATGGAAATATACCCTCAGCTAATGAGAGGCTAAACAAAAACAGTAATGGATATTTTAACTGTGCCCTGATATTAAATAAAAATTGAGCTGATATACCATCAGGTCCACGATTCTTAGTTGTTCTCAGGGATAATAAATTTTCTTCTATTTCATTTAGTTCAATAGTAAGTTTAGATGGCAAAAATGAAAATGGCTTAATTCCAATTTTTTCAACATTCCACTGTGGAGGAAGTAATGGAGACTTATACACGGATTTGAAAAGTTGTGCAAATAGATTTGCAATATCTACATCTGATGTAATAATATCTCCATACTGCATAACTCTTGGGATACCTGATGTATTTCGGCGATTATTGATAAACGTCCAAAATGTATGTGGGTCATTCTGGAGAGAAGTATTTATCCTACCAAGATAAGACTCATACGCCAACCTTGACTCAATTTTGACTTGAGAACGTAACAAAGAAAACTTTTGGCGATAGTGTATTGTACCAAACTGTTTTAGTTTTTTGTGTGCAATTTTTTTATCAATAATTAATTTTTTCAATTTAGGTGTAGTCCAAATAGGGAAAGTTGAGCGACGAAATATATGAACCGGTACATATTGCTCG
>JAIPRM010015159.1:0-10316 GCA_025469315.1 Stegophylla sp. TES_Ste_2020
TTTGTCAAATTTTGGGTAGTTTTTTCCAAAAATAAAATTGAAGAATTGAGATATTCAAAAAATGACCTCTTTAAAGTACAATCTAGAGGCAAATCCGGTTTCAAAAAGTTATTGATCGAAACTTTTGGACAAGTATTTCTATACGAATAGGTTGTACACAGAAAAAAAAAATAAAAAATAAATATCATTGTAAAAACACTAGCTTCTTCACTTCATTCAGAATCTAAAATTTTAAATTGCTGTAACCGTAATTAAATACGAAAAAAACACAGTTCTTATCATATTGATTGACATATACGTATAATATAACAGTTGGAGCTACAAATCAACTTTATTAAAATTATCGTGACGTGGGTTATCAGTTATTATTTCAATCTAACAACATTGAGTTGTAATAGATAAATGAATAAATAAACAATAAGAATCCAACATTGATAAGTGATATCAAGTATTTAAGTCATGACACTTCGTATTACAATAATTGCACAAAAATCTTGAAAATTATAATTCAAATAAATTTTTCATAAGCTTTTAAAAATAGAATTTTGATGAAACATGTCATTATCACATAAATAATCATTATTTTCAATCAAAATCTCATGCAATTTTTATTTGAATTACACTCAATACTTTTTTGTTCAATTCCAAATACCTAGATATTGTCTATGTGTTATGTATTGTAATAAAAATGATGCCTTTTATGCATTTTTTTAATATTTATTGATGACGACGGGTGAATAGAGAGTAGCAAATTTTTTCTATGTAATTAAGAATATTAATGAAAATAATGAAAAATAAAAATAAATAAACACACACGAGCGCGCGCGCACACACACACACAGCCATGACAAGCTCTTTTGGTACCTATATAATTGTAGTAGGTATGTAAAAATATGTGTATTATTTTAATATTTTTGTGGAAACACATTTTCCTTTAAAAATACTTGTCCAAGAGTTTCATACAGCTATTTAATACCTCAAAAATCGCATCGCGGTTGTACATTAAAAAGGTGATTTTTGAAAAATTTCAAAACTTTTTCAAAAAAATGTATGAAAGGTAAAATATACCGTAAAGAAGATTTTCATTAAATCGGATTTAATGATTTAGCCCTAACATTATTAATAAAAATATTCAGGGCCAAATTAGGGCCCAGAAATTTATCAAGCGCAATAATTTTACCGGACCATTTAACTCAAAAGTTGATCATAGATATAGGCACAATAAGGTGGCTTGAGGGACTAAGCCACCTAAAATTACTCATTACCACTTACTAGTTACTAATCAGCATTTAAAAAAAAAAAAATTCGCATAAGATTGAAGATTTTTGGGTAAGGGAGCCAAACTAGTGGCCTGGTTGAAGAGAGTGGAGTTGAAGATAGATTTGGGGTGGTGCTTGGAGGTGCTTAGCATCTCCACCTCTCAAAAAAAAAAAAAAAATTGGTTCCTTCAAATTATGTGAAGCTATACAGATGATTACTTCCTTAGGTACGAAAATCGAAAATTTCAGTACGTTAAGTACGAATTTCTTAATATTTGAATAAATATTCAAGAAAATGCTTGTTTAATTATTCTTTGATTTTTAAGGAGAGAGTTATCGAACCACTTAGTTAAAAAAAATAATATTTTATGTGATAAATAGTACCTATTTCAGTTACATGTCAATAATTATCTCTATAAAGTGATGCATTTAAATAGAAATAAGTATCTATGTCGCGCATTATTAGGACTGGAATTTATATGCAATCAGTGTTTATTCCAGACTATGCTTTGGGGGATTATCAGAAATTTTCGGGGTGGGGAGACCTGTGTATATGCTTATAAAGTTATTAAGTGTATATGTATAGTTATTTCCCGGAGAGAATATATTTCTCTTAAGGAGGAAAGTCCCCTCCAGACCTCCACTAAAATAAACACTGTATGTAATGTCATTTTTTCCTGTTGTTCCAAATCTCAGATTCATAAACAGAAAATGTATTTCAGTCCATGCTAATTTTTTAAATGAAGCTTTTATTTTGCGTTCTTTAACAAATTTAACTTTAAATGAATTTTTAAGGTACATTTTGCTATTTTCAAGATATTTTTCTAGTTTTAAGAGCATTTTTCACAATTTTTCTCATTTGTCAGAATTATGCATGCATAAATAGCTGCCGAACACTCTCCAATGTGTGTTGTTTTTTCATGAATTGTGAATACGGATATTTCATTTTTAAATAATTTAATGTTGACAAGTTATTTTGAAACTTCAGAATGTACTTAATCTACTAAATTGTAATACATTGTTGTAATAAATACTAGCATATTATCAGCTCATGCACCTATTTATTTTATGTGAATAAAAAGTCGGACTTACTTTACACCATGGATATTCTTCGCATATTGAGTGAGATACACTTGACGGTTGTGTTGAATTTTAAAAAAACGATAAATCATTTCTTCAATAAAACGATTCTGAGTGAAGCTTAAAATACTACATAATAATAATAATTGGTGATAAGAATATATTTAACAAAATGTTATTTAATAATGTTGAGTACTCGATATTTGTGTGCACGCGCACACACACGTGTGTGTATGAGGTAATAAAATTGAAAAATGCAATAAAAATCTATATTCATAAATTAATAAATTGTCAACCTCTCTGTAATTAGTGTCATTTGTATTTTGGTTTTTTCATGAGAATCCTTGGGTTTTGAGCTATTTATAGCATTGACTTTTTTTTAAATAATAGGTACATCGAATAAAATTCATTAAATTTTATTGATGTCCAGTAATATTCCAATATTATTAATCAATAACAAAGTATTCCATGTTTATTTTTGTTTATAGTAAATAATTTATAATATTTAATGTTTATAGTAATTTTTCCGTACTTTTTCCGACTTCCATTCAATTAAAACCTTGTAAAATTTTTAATTATTCGTCTGTTAAAAATTTTATTACACCAAAATATTTGCAATGTAATTCTCCATCTATGGACCAACTTCCAGAAAGATTATTGAGCCAATAATTGTTTTTTATATGCGTTTAGAGTGCAATTTTATGTAAAACTAATAAATTCCGTCAAAATGCTAACTTTTAACGGTTATAAAAAAAAAGTTGAACAACGATTTTCGAGATTTTTTTTAGTACCGTTGATTATACATATAAATATGTTTGTATTAAATTTTCAGTTCTTCATATTCATACATTAAAATTTTATGAAATAAAAACTTTCAAAAAAAAGAAATATCAAATTTTTTCCAATTTCTATACTTACCTCAAAATTAGTCAAATGTTTTTGAAATTTTTATGAGGTATGCGCGTGACTATTTTTAGTAATTGGTGAATGTTTCAAGTTTCTAGCTCCATTTTTTTTAAAGTTATATTAAAAAAATAAAATCCTATTTATGAAAATTGGAGTTACGCCATTTTTTACCGTTTTTTGTCAATTTTTGGGTAGTATAGGCACGTGCTTAGAAAAAGTATTGAAAATTTGGAAAAATAACCTCCTTAAAGTACCAACAAGATAACATTTCCGATCTATAGAGTAACTGACTCTATAGACAAAACTACTAGGCCAGTATCCATAAGCGCAACTAGAACAAAATATTTGGGGGGGCTAAAATGATTATTTATTAATTTAGCCCCCGCAAAATACATTAACCTTTGGCAATTTTCAAAAAATCTAGGGGGGCTTTGAGTGGTTTTGAGGGGGCTTAGCCCCCCTAAGCCCCCACCTAATTGCGCCTATGCCAGTATCTTTATTCGAAATCGTGCTTCCAAACACACTAATTTGTAAGACCAATACATTCTTTACTTTCGCTTAGAATACCTTCTAATAGAAGGCACCTTTTTTTTTTTAGTTTATTAAATAAATAAATTAAATATATGTGATAACAATATTTTGATAAATTATTTTTTAACTGTAAAAAACAAATAAATTTCATGTTTCATATGTATTCATTATAGACTATAGTCATTATGTGGTACTTCTTCTGATATATAAATTATATAAATAAAATATATTAAACATAATAGCTATATGTATACGCCATCGATGGGAAAAATTCCTAAATTTAAATGGTGATTATACAGAATATTTGAAAAGTATAACTATATTGTTCTGTTAACGTTTTAAAGCAATAAATATATTTTTCATCATTCAATACATTTTTGTACCTTATTTATGGGACAGCCTACAAAGTTTTAACTAAATATTTCAACTTACAAATTATTATAATATAGCTTCTTTTCTCTTTTTCTATTTTGACTACTTCCTTGGACATCATTTTAGGTTTTATAGCCATTGATCCTCTTTAATTATATCCACCTCACCGGTATCTTACCCGACAGATGTTCCACTTATATACTAGTAACATTATAATTACATATCACTAATATATTTTTACAAATAAAATAAAAGTGTTTATTGTTTTTGTGAATTTTAATTTTGATAGAAAATTTGAATGCATGAACGGTATTATTATACTATTAGAACAAAAAAAATCTGCTTTCCAGAAATAGCCATGCAGCTGTAAAGCTTATAATTATTTTTAAACATATTTTTTGTTTTTCATATAAGTGATTTAAATACTTAAATATTATTTTTGATTATCTACTGGACTTAAAAATTATGTATAACATAAATATAAATGTCACAACAAAGTTACTTATATTAAAGTGATAATTTAATTTCGCAGTAAATCCGTTTTGATGGATTTTGGAAAAACTGAAGATATGGATATAGCTTTACCGAAGACTCATAACAAATCACGGGTTTGTTCTAAAACCGATGAGTTTGTCTGGGGAACCAGCACACACCACGGGCACGATGACATAGACGAAGATGAAAGCCGGTAATATACTTATATTGGATTATGCAACTTCTCATTTTGCATTATGCGTTTTCGAACAAGTGATGTTATTAGCGCAAAGTCATGGGGGAGATCAACAATTATATCATAAATACATAAAGTACACATATTAAATAGTATACCTAAACATATTTAATATTTATTTATGTATTATATAAATTTTATATACATTATACAATATGTAAATTAATTGGAAAGTCAGGAGTTATAATTCAAAATTTAATGGAATTGCAGCTTTTTTAATATAAAATGTGTGACTAATAGCTTATTTATTATTTTTATAGTTAAAAAAAAAAATGTTTTAGACATTTTTTAACACTTTTTTTCTTATTAAATTTTTTTCCTATTTCTTTATTTATTTGATAAAAAAAAGTAAAGTAAATTATAGACAAGAAAGCCGACATACATCACACCACGGATATTCTCCACTCTTTGGGTCAGATACTCTTGGTAGATCTGTTGAAAATGACGACTGATATTTTATTCTTTATATTATTAACTTCCTTCGGAATCGTCCTATTGAAGAATTTATTTATCGTTTCTTTAAAATTCTACACACTCACCAAGAGTAGTTGATCCTAGGAGCGAAGAATATCCGTGGTGTCATGTATGTCCGGATTTTTATATATGATTTTTTTTAGTAATAATAAATTTTTATACAATATAACAACTTACAAATTTTAATTATTTTGGTGTTGCAAAACGATACTCTTGCAACACCTGAAAATTGTTTGATGTTGCAAATGTAACACTAGCAACAACCCAATTACGCCACTGTCATTATCTGTGTTCCTATGTGGGTTTTTTTTTAATATTTCAATTTTCAACCGAGTTATAAATTCCTAAAATATACAATTTGAAAACGCTATTAACTTTATAATTTTTAAGAAAAATTAACTTGTATCAACTGAAGCTTCACTCAGAATCATTTTATTTAAGAAATAATTTATCGTTTCTTTAAAATTTAATACACCCACCAAGAGTGTTATTTCGATATTTTCTAGGGTAGGGCAAAATAATAACCAGTCAAATAATTATACTTATCAACTTTAAATCTAAACCTAAGTAAAAAGCTGCTCGCCTCAATCCATAAATCCTTCAGTTCATATATTTTTACCGTTTTACAATTTATATCATAACAATAAATGAGTTTGAATTTTCATAAAGATTTTCTCTTAAGACACTTATAAAGCAAACTTAATGTTTCGTTGAGGTCAATAAGGATAACGAATTGTATGAACTTTCCCAGCCCAGACAGCCTATAATGATATGTTTCATGGCTATAATAGCATAATATATTGACTTTTATAAAGAACCGGCCTATAATAGCTAATTCAAAATCTAGAGTAGGGCAAATGCATACTCCAGACACCCCCAAATGACGCTCTTGATCCGTACTTATATCAAAATGTTCAAATGTTTTTAAAACGGTATGTACGTGACTATTTTTAGTAGTCTGTGAAAGTTTCAATTTTCTATCTCTATTATTTTTGAAGTTATGACAAAAAAATAAAATAATATAGGTATATGAAAATTCGGGTTATGACGTATTTTTTACCGTTTTTTGTCAATTTTTGGGTATTTTAGGTATACGCTTGGAAAAAATATTGAGAGTTTTGAAAAATGACTACCCAAAAGTACCAACTAGACAACATTTTCGATCTATAGAATTTCTGATCAAAACTTTTTAACTAGTATCGCTACCTTAACACGTGATGATAAACATATGGAAAAAAAATAAATAAAAAACACACAGATTCGTAAAACCATTGCATTCTTTACTCTGCCTAGTATCTTAAAAAAATGTTGAAAAGTTTTTAAATACCTAGTTATTTTGTAGAGCCATTTATTAGTAACATGAATAAAAATAATAATTTTGAAATAAATTGAATTTTGATTAAACGGAAGCTTATGATATTTTTAAAAAATTCGGCAAACTGTGAACATTTTATATTTTTAATCTATTTAATAGATAATAAATAATATTCCAATTATTTAATCACAACGTGCACTGTATCTGGTTCGAATAAAACCAGTCGTTATTTTTTCGTACGATTAAAGAAATAAATGGTCGGTTGGACTTGTTTTCATTATTTTACCTGCGATACATAGCATGTGGCTGATCAACGACCGGTGAGAGATATGCATATGCCTTTATTATATACATATATTACTCTATGGGGAACTAACCGCCATATACATAATCTGGATGCAGGATGTTAAAACCTAGAAAAAAAGTAACATCAGTGAAAAATACCAACAAAAACGTACATTTGACAATGTTATCAAAAACAATTTCGGCTTCAGATTTCAAACGTTATCGATTTTAAATTCTACAAGATATGTTATTTCTGTCGTGAGAGAATATAACAGTCGTTTAATATTAAAATGATTATTTTTCAATGTTTGATTTAAACGTCGTTTACATTTCTCAATTTGTTTGAACTAATTCGTGAATATATTGTGTTTATTTAAATGTTTAAATGTTGTATATGATATATAAACGTGTATGACATATAAATGCGTAAACTTATGTGTTATAAATGTTATTGTGTTAAACAATTATTACAAACTATGCGCTATGATTCATGGGTAAATTTTTTCATGGTTACATAGCAACAGGTCTATGAATAGTCCAGTCATGAAACATAATATTATATTCGTTTATTTTAAAGCGTTGTCCCTACTAGCAAAGTTTCTTGAAGTGAAAAAAGAAGATGGGCTTATAAAAATTCTCCCCAAATGTTCGCTTCACAACTAGGTAGTTGTTTACCGACGGACTCCCACCAAAGATTTCTTGTGTTTCAATCTTAGAACCATCTCTGATTATTGATCAGAATAAACTATACCAACAACTCCCAAGGTATGTTAACAATTTTATTAATTTCTGTTTATTAAATCACGTCGTCCACAATTTTCATGTTCTATGTACAGTGCGTCTAGTGGTTGTAATTCGCCTGATTCGCTTACTCTGGCATTATTCAATCAGCCTTCTTCCAGCCATAGGTAATATTTTGTGACTGTGAGCTATTATTTGTGCAATGTCTGTAACTCAAAATTATATTTTATTTTAGCCTTGGTAGTGGCTCGGAGGATAGAATTGTTCCATCCCACGATGTTGGCGTACAGTTGCCGAATGCAAAAAAACAAAGATTTCCCTCATTAAAACAACAATATCAAAATGATAGTTGTTCAGAAAGTTTGCCTTGGACAATGAATAGCAGTAAAGCATAAAATCATTTATAAATATCTTTTTATTTTATTTTGTTCACCTATGTTTAAAATATTTATGTCGTTTTTTTTAGTTTCTAGTCTCATGAATGATTTACAAAATTTGTGTTCATACCAATGGAACTTGGACACGAACGGCGACAAACGCAGGTAAAACACATTTTATAAATTAGGTATTCATTCGGGCACACTCGAATTGCTTCCCGTTACCACCTCGAATTGCCTCCAGTATATTTTTCAAAAAAAGGTTACTCGAATTACCTCCCAATTTAAAATTTACTATTTACTCGAATTGCCTCCGGTAAAAGGCCAAATAATTGATATTAAAAATCGATATAACGATAAACGATATTTACCGATTAATCCGTAAATTCCACAGTATAATGACTGCTGTTGGTAAATATTCGAAATACGGACAAAATTCGAAAACCAAAATTTAAATTGTTTTTTTTTTTTTTTTTAACAATAATTTTGTGATACGAACAAATTTTTTTATTACATGTCCATCTCTTGAGATCATTTGCAAGCAGTTTTTGGAATCCAAATTTATATCCGTCGACCATTAAAGCCGTACTTCCTCTCTCATTTAAACATTTCACAGACATTTTTTTAACTAAAATTAACTAAAGTTAACTAAATTTGAGAGAAAATATCCCGGAATATTAGGTAAGTATGAACTTTTATAATGATGTGATTTGTATCACATCACTGGTGTAACTGTACCTAGTTTACCAAATATGAGTTTTGATATGATGACATTTTTCTGTTTTAATTTTAACCCTTATTGCTTTATATATCCAAATTTGGTGTTGAACGATGGTGTAGTACTCGTGCATTATCTATATCGAACAGTGATATATTATTATGACAAGTCAAATAATATTTTATAGAGAGATAAAGTTTAATACACCAGAAATACGCTTCACATAATACCTACATCTACAATATTATATAGTAACGTTATAAGTAAAGTTATTATAGTCTATACCTTAATATTATCGAATAGTCACTATAATCGAAAAATCGAAAAATATCGATATCGTTATTTCACAATATCGATATTTTATGGAATATTTGAGGAAATTCGAGTATATGCATATATAGGTTACTCGAATTGCCTCCGAAAAACCCGGAGGCAATTCGAGAAGAGAAAGGTCAACTACCTGGATTTGGGAGGAAATTCGTGTGCGCCGATTCATTCAGCATTCATTTGAAATATTTGTGACCATTATTGTAATTTTGATTTGTCTTAAATTATATTTTGTTTGATCTATATAATTTGTAAATGTACCCAGAGTCTAAACTAAATGAAACTTTGTACTACACTCTTTTATATTTTAAAATAAGTACTCCCATCTCTCCTTAAAGATAAAATATTAGTTAACGAATGTAGTTTAGCAGATAGAATGCAAGCCTATAAAAAAATATATAAATTTATGAATAATAAAAGCCTTCGCATGATGGGTATTCTTCGCACGACGGTTATTCTTCGCATCTCGGGTGTGAAGTTCTTGGTGAGCGTGTTAAATTTCAAAGAAACAAATTTCAAAAAATTTCTTCAATAAAACGATTCTGAGCGAAAGCTTCAAATAATAAATAATAATAATAATAATAATGATTGGCGATTAGGAAATATTTAACAAAATGTTATTTAATAATGTTGTGTATTTGATATTTGTGTGCGTGCGCGTGTTCGTGTGTATATGAGGTGATAAATATCTTAATAAAAATAAAAATGCAATAGGTACATATCTATTTTTTATAAATTAATAAATGGTCAACCTCTCAGTCATTTGTATAATTGGAATTTTGGTCTTTTAATGGGAATCCCTGGGTTTTGAGCTATTTATAGAATTAACTTTTTTTTCAATAATAGGTACATAAAATTCACTAAATTTTTTCAAGTATCCAGAAATAGTCCAATATTATTAGTTAGTAACACAGTAAACAATATTTATTTTTATTTATAGAATTAAATATTTATAGTAATTTTTCTGTACTTTTTCCGATTTTTTTTCAATTAAAATCTTGTACAATTTTAGATTCTTAATGAAGTGAAGAAGCTAGTGTTTTTACAATGATGATTATTTTTTTATTTTTTTTTTTTCTGTGTACAACTTTTTGTATAGAAATACTTGTCCAAAAGTTTCGATCAATAACTTTTTGAAACCGTATTTGCCTCTAGATTGTACTTTAAAGAGGTCATTTTTTGAATATCTCAATTCTTCAAT
>JAIPRM010015160.1:0-10316 GCA_025469315.1 Stegophylla sp. TES_Ste_2020
TCCAAATTATAAATAATTTTCTAAAAATTTTGGAAAAACTAACCAAAATTTTAAAAAAAAAAAAATGTATATTGTTTTTTTTTTTTTTTTTCATCCGAACTAAATGAAAATTTTAATTTAGATAGACAATAGAATGAGGAATATTTTGAAGGAATAAAATAAACTATATACATATTTTTTGTATAGATTAGAATAATGTAAAACTAAATGAGTTCACAGTGTAAGTAAACTTCAAAAGACCTACATAATACCTTTACTATGAATAATTTTTCCAGACAATATTGAAAATTCCCTGACTTTTCCCTGTTTTCCATACCCTAATTAAATTCCATGACATTTACAGTTTTTCAAGGTTTTCCAGTGGCGTAACAACCCTGCGGATCATAAAAAAAAAAAAAAAAAACCTTACATTCAGTGTGACAATATCGTAGCAATAAAATCATGTTTTTACTTTTAATTATTATTCACGGTTAACCGTTAGGTTGTATGTCAGCGATTTTGAACCGAATTTAGTTATTATTTGAAATGAAACTTAAAAACGCATTGCTAAAATTTAGTTTTTGTTATTATTTTTTAATTAAATAATACGTGGAGAGAATAACAGTACCTCCTTTTAGAATAATTATTTGTGTACAAAGTGTAAAGAATTTTTTTTTCTTTTGTTAGTACACATTAAACGCATAAAAAAATATAAAGTCCGTAACTTTGATCAAAGACATGTCAAAGGTGACGTAAAAACAATTAACAAACATTAAATAAGAATAAAAAATAAATAATACGATGGTAAAACGCATGACGGTAAATTTCAGTTGGAATAGTTTTGAAACGAGTGCACACGGATTTTATGAAATTGGATTTTTAAGCCAGAAAGGAATTTATAATAAATATTATTATAACTAATACAACTTCAAAAACCTACTTACTAAAATGCATATTGTAATAGAATGTTATTGATTATAGAACACGTTCGTTTTAAAAAACAATGTTTTTTTTTTCATAAGACGTGATCACTAAATACATTTTTTTTTTCAATTTTATATTTAATTATAATTTTATGTTTCCACTTAAACAGTGATTGAAGTTCACACATTTATGTAGTTTTCCAAACCTGATGAAGATTGTAAATTTTTGAGAATTACATTCTATAAAATAAAATAGTCTATGAATCCCATAAATGTCGTTGGAAATAGTTTAGGTTAGGTTAGGTTTTGAAGTGTTTAATTGATATTATTATACTTTAACAAAATACAAAAGAGACAACAACTTTATTTTATGTTACTCGTGTCTATTGTTGATATTTCCAAGAAGACGTTTTCAATTAATCTTTAAAAAAAAAAAAAATAAAAATAAATATGAAATAAATATTATATCAATAATAATGTCCACAAAAAACATCCACTCCGCAAGAATCGATTTCCGGTATCGGTACAAAATAAATACCACCGGCAAATAAACATTATATTAAACGTGCCAATGCCCAAATTCTAGGTAAATAAATCTACATCTACATCTTCACACTAATATTGTAAAGGGAAAGAATTTTTTGTGTTTGTAACGAATATTCTCTAGAATTACTGGATCGATTTCAAAAAATTCTTTCACCATTGGATTCGTATACAAAGATGTCGAGTAATATATGCCAGAGACTAAAATATCTAAAATTTTCGTATTACACACTTTGTACTAATATATTGCCTATATTTTCGATCTTTGTCTCCAACCCTTTTTACTTCATTAAAATACTTTAATAATTACGTGTATGATAACACCCTCCCCCCCAAAAAAAAAAAGAAGAATAGTAATAAATACAATATTCACAAATTTATTAATACCATGCTATTACAGCTGATATCTTCTAAACAAAATCAACGAAATTTTTGAATCAATTATAAAATATTGCAATAAAAAAATAAAAAACATAAATTGTCACAATGCAATCCCTGCACAGTTTTTCATTTCGCACTACACACTTAATATTTCGTATTAAACAAAGTTTGTCGTACTACACACAATTTTAATGCTATCTCATTTTCCAAAATTAGCAATGATTTCAAAGGGTTAAAACAGCATGGAATGTATTCTCGTGCGCTTAAATCTTTTGTTGAATTTAGTAACCATGCGGTAACACAAAAGTCTATAAAGACAACCTCTCCATAAATAAAATAAAAAAGTTTTCCTTCAAAACAGCAAGAATTCGACGGGAATTAAACGGGCTTATAAAGTAGTACTTTGGAAACCACAACAACACAATGATCTATAATCTAAAATAATTGAAATCGAAGAGTCTGTTCTGTTTCTAAGGGCTGAACTGGTTTTTAAAGGAAAAAAAGTGCACGAGTACATATTATTATATTAAATATTGTTTGTTTTATTTGGTTGCTACGGGTTTGCAAAAAGTTTGATAGCACCTAATATTAAATTATTATGATGAGAAAAATAACGGTAATCATGACACAATATAATGATCGAAAACATATTATTAAGGCTCGGATGTTATTGCATTTGCAACTTTTTTCCTATTGCTCGGATTTGTTGCTAAGTAAGTTTTAAACGTGTTTCATATAAGTACGAATTGAAATCTAGAAGTTTTTAGTGCAAATTTTTGCAATTTTTGGCATTTTTTTAATTTGATTGCAATTTTGCTTATTTTCTTTATTTATTTTGCAATTTTCGATACTTTTCAGTGTTATTCACATATTTAAGTTATTTCGAGATTTGTAACGGTGACGCGCCGGAATGTCTGGCTCGAGTATTGTTTTTTTTTAAAAAAACAAAGCTCCGATTATACCATTTCTTCCCCAGCCCAATCAATTATAATTCGTTGGGGTATATGGAAAAAATAAATATTTTATAAAGTTTATTATATCTAAACTATTTATTAATTCATAATCAAAAAAAAAAAAACTTGAAAATCTTTTATCGTATAGTACAATCATATTTAAGGTAAAAACATTTTTAATAGATAAAAAAAAAAATTAAATTCGACAAAATTATTTACAGGTTCCTGAAAGATAGGACGAAAAAAAATCGGTTTAGTAATAATTTTAAATTTATAGTATTTCTTACTGCAATAACGCAATCGATTTTTGAAGCTTTTTAGTGCAATAACTTCCGAGCCCTACATATTATAAAAAAAAAAAAAATGCATGTATGTATGGATGTAATTACTATTTACTCAGTAACTACTAAAGGTTTTCATTCTAGTTTTCATTAATAATGTTTCATGAGTGCGAAATTCTTAGATCCGTTTGTCTGAAACTGGGAAGCAACTACAAGTCTTTTCTTTATGGGCAAGACAGCGTTTGTCAGTCCAGCTAGTAAATATATATGTATAAATCATTAATAAAACGGTTTGTTTAAAGATACAATTTAAAGGGTATAACGTATATATGTACATCAGACAAACATTTGATCACAGGACGCATAAATTTTGGTCCTTAAATGATCCTGCGGACGATAGCATGCGGATCTAGACTGAAAATTATTCGTTGCACGTAAACTCGAGTGCTGCTCATAGGCACTCCGTCAAGATGTCTCGGATAAAAAATTCGGCCAGTAACATCTCGTCGATACATTTTCGGACCGAATGCGTAGCTCGAGTAAAAGACTAGATTGCAATGAGAAGAACAAATAATATAACAAAACGGCAAACTAACGACTGAAAGTTTCCACTCGATTTTTACACGAATAATTGAGTTACGAGGATCGGAATTGACGGCGACGAAAACGATATTTACGAACGGACAAAACGGTTTGCTGTGATTCACGAAAATCATTGAGTTTTTTTATCACTACCTATGGAAAAATAAAAGTGTGCACCTGCATCACTAATTATAGGCAGGCTGCGCAGAAGACGTAGAACATCAGTCAAAATCTTTAACGCTATTGAGTTGGAATAAAAAAAAAAGGGGGGGGGATGAAAAGTCTATCTCTTACCTGGCACCACAGTCGGAGATATCATCAAGAAGTTTATGCAAGCGGCACCGGGCCCGTGGCCCATCAGCGACACATTGTCCGGGTCGCCTCCGAACAGCGCGATGTTCTGCTGTACCCAGTGGAGCACAGCTATTTGGTCCATCAGACCGTAGTTGGACACGCGGGCTCTGGAGTTTGGCGAACCGTTGGCGTTCAAGAACCCTGAAACGAAAACAAACGGAACGACCGATATTAATGGCGAATCAGTGTACAGGGCTGCAGTGGCGCGACCAAGGGGAGTGTTTTGGGTGTCTGAACATCCCCCTTGAAGCATAAATTTTATGAGAATGAGCGTTGAATAAAAAAAAAATCCTTTTAACCATACAATTATTATAACCTCTATTAATTCAGAAATATGTCATGGTTATAATTACCAAAAATATTTCAACATTGCTCATTATTTTATGAAACATTTATTTCATAAAATTAGGTTATCTATGGGAATTAGAACATCGATTACAAATTACAATTGACAATAATGTATTATGATATAGTAGAAACCAAAAAAAAAAAAAAAAGAAAGAGATATCTACTCTAAATAATAAGTATTATTGTTTAAATCAAATTGTCGTTATCAATCTACCAACTATCTACAGTGTAGGTAGAAGGTGAAAACTTATTTTAAAGTTATCTGTGACATATTTATGGTGAAAAATCCTTTTTAATTTTTAGAGAAACTTAAAACATGTTTAAAAATTCATATTGTCGAATATGCAACGCTAAATTGTATTTATCTTCTACAGTTACAGTTAGATTTTGCTACAAGAAATTTCTATTTAATGAATTCTTGTAAATTATTGTCCATTAACATTGATTATGATTTTATAATTAAGTAATTACAGTAGAAATTTATTGGTGGACACCCCCCTTAAAAAAATCCTAATTGCGCCATTGCAGGGCCGGGCGATTATTTCAAAAAATTAATCATTTTAATCGATTGATATGGAGTTTTCGATTAATTTTCCGAAGCCTTTAAATTATCGATTAATTAGTCGATTTAATCGGTTAATCTATAATTCATAAGCTTCAGAAAATTAAACAATTAATTAAAATAACAATTTCGATGATAAATATCACATTATTGCACTTGAAAATAACATAGATGGAATTAATTTTCTAACTGTAACATATTATTTAGGCAAAATACATTATTGCATAATACACTTTTATCAAAAATTTGAAATGTGTTTTGACATAGATTTTAAGTATGAAAAAAAGCAACTTATTTCTAAATTAGTTAAGTTATTTTTTTTTTTTAGTTTACTTGTAACTTTAACTAGCGTTAAAAAACAATTTAAATTATGTTATTATATATAATGTATTTTAATAAACAAAACTTACATTTGTTAAGAATAACTTAACTTAATGAGTTAAAAAAAAAAAATTGCCCAGCCTTGGGTATAGTAATAGAATTACGCATGCAACATGTATCGACCATTTTGTACTTATACGCCATTCAGGATTCCTCTATTTTTACACGATTTTTCGTTAGCTTTTCCTCTCGCACTTGGATAAACAATCGAAAAATTGCTAAATTAAAAATAACCACTAAATTAAATTTCTCATTCATCAGAATAAACATTTTCGAATTATTCCTTTTACAATTTTTCGTGACCACAGAAAGAATTAAAAAAAAAAAAAAACCTCATTAATTAGAATCTATTTCAATCTCCAACTCGCAAAAAACTAAAATACTATTTCAGTACAATCACAAATACATAATAATATATTTATACTACAAAAATACAATCGAATCTTTGTAAATTTGACCTAAAAAAAAAAAAAAATGCTATAATATGAGAACAAAATTACATCGGATAAGACTTTAATTTGTTCGTGAGTCGAAGGTTTTCGTTTTGATTTTTGGAAAATATGAAGAAAGAGAAAAATAACTCGGCGTTCGTCTTATTTTCAAATTTAATTACTCGTAGTATTGTTATTGACATTTTATAATGGCGAATGACAAGGGCGACCTTCAATAGGATTTTCTCGTCAAATTCCAGGAAACGGTATGCTACATTAATCCATTTATAAAAAAGTTTTAATGAGATGCACCGTCGAGAAAAGTGATTAAAGTGAAAAATAGAAGTTTTAATTTTTCGACTCGGGTGTACAGTTAATCCTTCAAGACGAATATTATCTACCTGCAGGGATTTAAGCCGGTTCTCTAAAAAATAAATCCAATAAAATTGCATGATATGATTTGAGTTCGTTTACCGAGAGTGAATTTTTATTATTTTACACTGTGTTAATAAGAATAAAGTGTTTTAAGGATAAAATGTTTTTTTGCAGTAACTTAGAATTTCGTTATCTTTAAATAGGCGCTGTGGAAAAATTTCTTATTTTTTTATTCGTAGTCCATGAATTCTGACGCGTACAAATAGATAAATTTTATTAAACTATTAATTATAATTCGTACTCCTTATGAATCGTCGTGAGACTTTTTTCTCATTATAATCTCTTCAATTATTTTTTCAATGACTCGATACGAAAGACATTTTAATTATTAAACTCAAATCCAAATTCAATAACCCGAGATTTTTCACTAACCCAATTTATTATTTCTTAAGTTTTTCAAAACCCAATACGCGCATATAGTTTTCCGAGAATAACTTTTATCGCAATCTTTATTATATACGTTTCACGGAATTCCACTTATTTGTTCTCTTTGCGATTTCGAGTGGAAATTATATAACTCGAGTATACAACATTCAATTCTAACAATATTGGTATACTTTATTAAAAGTATACATTTTAGTGTGTGTGTGTGTGTATATATATATAAAGGTACATAATATTAATATATTATTATCTAATGGATATTTTCAAATGGGGAAAAAATGGAATCGTACATAAACATATACCAATGTACACGAATACTTAACTACTCATAATGCAATGAAAGTGTATTTAGTTATGCCAGGATTGCTACATAATTGAGATTTCAAAATTCCCTGATTTTCCAGTTATTTTCCAGAACATTTTTGAAGAGATACATTTATAAATTTATATTTATTACATTTTTTTTTTTTTCACTGACATCCATAGTTGTGTTAACACTTAATAGTAAATATAGATTTGTTTTATTTTATAAACCACTTTGAGGTATTACGATATAGATAAAATTTTATCTACATCGTGAATAAAATATAAATGCCACCATAGATATATAGAACTAATTTTATACAATATCAATGGCTATTGTTAATTGGCTGTCATTATATATTTATTTTATACATCTATGGTTCTAACGGCCATAGATAATAGCCAATCGTTTATATCACAGCTGATAATATAATATCATCCCTGAATAATACCAAAGACATAATACAGGTTAAAAAATTCTATTAACCATAGATGAAGGATTGAAAATTTTTAAACTAAGCGCAATCTAGTTTCTAGTTTGAATACCTAATAAAATATTAATTATCTGTTAGACATGATAACATTACTTTTTTTTTTGAAAATTTATTAGAACTAAATAAATGAATAAAGTTTGATACACTATACACTATACAGGGTTAACGTGTTGACGACCATGATTTAAAACTATAAATATTTTTCCAGTAATTTTTCATATTTCCCTGAATTTCACTGACAAATTTAAAATTCCCTCATAATTCCAGGTTTTCCAGATAGCGTAGCAACCCCGGTTATACTTAGAGGTAGGAATAATATTTTTTTGTACATTTTTTTGGGGGGAATCTATGTTGCCAGATGACGGTTTGAAATGTTTACAAATCGTGAAGCACACAAATAAACAGCCAATTTGTTTTTGCGCATTTGAGAATATTTTGCATTAAAAAAATATGTGTATTTCGTTTTACAGAGCATTTTGGAGAATATGTCGGTTAATTTTATGGATTTTTGATGTTTCACGTCGCAGCGGCATAAATATAATTTATTGTAATTTAGAGGTATTCTAGTATCGATGAAAATATAAACGAAATAAAGATAACGCGAGTCGTCACGTAAGTCAGAAATTGAATTGAAAAAAACACTTATCAAAAATCTGTAAAATTTTCAAGCAACAATATCAATACAATAGTATTGTTATATTGTTAATAGTTAGTACTTTTTGGTGAATAAAATAGAAAACGAATATAAATTTGAATTAATTTTATTATATAGGTACTAATCAGTGTTCACAATATATTTTGAAATTTTGATATGTATAAATAATTTATTGTACCTATAAACTTTTTAATTACGGCAGACAAATATTCAAAAAAGCCGGACATACTTCGCACGGTGGGTGTTCTTCGGACGACGGGTGGGATTCTCTTGATGGGTGTATTGAATTTAAAAAAAACGATAAATCATTTCTTCAATAAAACGATTCTGAACGAGGGAAGATAATAATATAAAAAAAAAAAAAAAAAATGAGAAAAAAATATTTTAGAAAAATGTCCAAATTTTTTTTTTTTTACATTTTCAAAATTTTTATTTGTCAAAATCTTTTTTATATTATTTTCTATCTATGTTTAAATTGTCATATAGTTCGGATCAAAAAATGATGGTTTCCGAGTCGTTTTTGTAAAATTTTGGGTAGTTTTTTCTAAAAAAAAAAAATCTCTCTAAAGTACAATCTAGAGTCAAATCCAGTTTCAAAAAGTAACTGATCGATACTTTTGGACAAGTATTTCTATACGAAAAGTTGTACACAGAAAAAAAAAATAAATAAACATCATTGTAAAAATACTAGCTTCTTCACTTCGTTCAGAATCTGAAAGTATGTTTTAGTATGTATGTAAGTTATTAAATGGTTTTATATCTAGTGACCTACGTAGGTTAGAATAGGTTAGTATTTAAATTTTGTAATAATAGATACGTCTGATGAAAACGAACTCCATTCATAACTATGAAGGCAGTGAAACACGACGTTATTTCAATGTTATTAAGACATTTTCACTTTTCAAAACAATATATATATATATATTAGATTTATATATTTATTTTTTGCTTAAAAAAGCATATTTAGAATTTTAAAAATGTTTATCTTACATAAATGTAAAGTCATATTATATTTTACATAATATTTTACCACGATTTTTAAATAACATTAGAAGAATATTTTTAATTTTTTTTTTTTTTTTCTGAAACAATAATACTTAGCAACTCATTTTGGATATTTTAAGAGAATAATATTTTTCCGGCTTACTTCTATTATAAAAACAGAACCCTTTCACCTGTCCAAGACGGTTATATAATAATAGCCATAACAATCGTGTGACGCTAAAACTTTAATACAAATTTACGCTCGATGCTCAGGAATTAGAAAGCCGAGAACTTCATTGGCGGCCGATATATAATATATATATATATATATAGGATATAGGTTCTTATATTGTCTAGAGATTTAAAATCCTTCGCGAACAAGTCTCGTTCGTTTTGGCACATTTTCGACGTACTCTCTTTGTCGGCCGCACGTGACCATTTTTACCAATCGCGCAGTGGTTTTTTCGCCCATTCTTCTCCGCGAAAGCCCCGCGCGCAGCCATTGTGTTAAGAGATTTTCGATGTTTTTTCTAGTTTTCAAAAAAAAAAAAAAAACCCAAACTCTCGGCGGTTCGCGTATTAATTTAACGTTTTCAATTTATTTGCACTTAACACTGATGATTCGACGAGACCGCCGCCGCCATAGTAATCTTTGCGCCGCGCCGCCGACGACGGGAAATCGATGCATATAACATATCAAATACTGTAAATCATTACGAGCAGTATGTGTGTGTGTCACTGACAAATATTTTGGTAACCACCATCGGACACGACTTAAATATTTAATTTAATTAAATTTTTCGTTTTATTGTGATATATGAGAAAATCAGTGTTGTCCAATAGATAAATTTATCTAGATACTTGATCTAGATAAAAAATGTAGTATCTTTATCTTATCTAGATGGAGAAAAAAATTGTCATCCAATGTTCATCTAGATGAAAATAATGGCCATCTAGTTAAATTTATCTCGATAATTTACAAACATTGTTGTCTGTATTCGACTAATAAAGTTAAAAAAATTGGATATGAAATGCCTCTATACATGGTACACTTATTATGTCATACGACTAAGTCGTAAATTCTTTTTTATATTTAATACATTACGCTCAATATTTAATAAAAAGCTGCTGAGAGTTATCTATATATCGTTTGTACAATCGGTTATATCTTATGGAATTGAGATATGGGGCGGTGCTTACAATAACCATTTAAACGAAATTAGAGTAATTATGAATAAGATTATTAAATATATTTTAATGTTACCTAGTTATACAAATACTGATTTAATATATAAAGAATTGAATGTACTAAATTTTGATAAATTACTTATTAAATTTACCCT
>JAIPRM010015161.1:0-10315 GCA_025469315.1 Stegophylla sp. TES_Ste_2020
CAGACGTCAATTCTACCACCAATACGTTGTTTGCGTTGCGTGCGATCACACGCAACGCAACGCACGAATTCAGTTAGGACATAGCCTTAGTCGCGTCAACGGCACTACGTATCCGAATACGAACACGTCGCACACGGCCGCGACTATCTACACGTGGCTTACTAAAGACGAAAACCGACAGACTGCACGAGCTTTTGGTCACGGCCGTAGTACCGCCGTCTCATGTCCAATACAGTATCCATTGGTGGTGCGGAGACGGGGGTATAATATGTGATAGAATGTTCTAGAAGAAAAAAACCGGTTCACTTATCGCGTATACCTGGTTTTCCCGACCAGGAGATAAGCATAATATATTGTAAAATCTGTGTTAAAATTTTTAAATAGTTCGGATCAAAAAATTATGGTTTCCTTGTCGTTTTTGTCAAATTTTGAGTAGTTTTTTTTTAAAAAAAAATTGAAGAATTGAGAAATTTAAAAAATGACCTCTCTAAAGTACATACCATCTAGAGGCGAATCCGGTTTCAAAAAGTTGCTGATCGAAACTTTTGGACAAGTATTTCCATACGCAAAGTTGTACACAGAAAGAAAAAAAAATATCATTAAAAAACACTAGCTTCTTCACTTCGTTCAGAATCTATAAAAGAGTTTGATTATTATATGGCTTTAAAATATAACATTAGAACTCGAATAAGCGATCAATTATTATCTAAAACGACAGAAAATAACAAACGGTTTTCAAACGTTTTATATTTAATATTCTGCAGTTCAATAATATTTATGATATTATTATAATTACACAAATTTGTATTATAAAATGCATAATAAAATGCGTATTTTGATTTTCGTGCCGTTGGACTTCATAATAGATCAAATTTGACTGTACAGTACAAGTTACAATGCAATACCTAAATACTAACTGATATAGTAAATATGGTAAATTCTTACTCTATCAGAAAAGCATTCAAAATTTGATTTTATGGTTAAATCGAGGTTGTACACGAGTCTTTAAACTTGTATTGATAAACGTATCGAGAAAGATATAATTAAATATAACTAACTGACAATGCATATTTTACACGAATGCACAGTACGAATTTGAAATTCTCAGCTCACTTATTGAACAATAAAAATCATGTGATACGATGATTGCTCATGTGAATTATTTTGACATATAAATAAAAACGACCTGTTATACATTTTGATTGGCCGTATCCAAATTCGCCGAAATTTCATATATAAATTATATATCATTTGAAATTGTATATTGACGTTGTATCCATATTGTGCTTGACCACTTACCTTGGACTTTACCTCTTAGTAATTATGTTTGCTATGCTATACACTGTATAAAGACTGTATAAAACTGATAGTGTGAGGGAAACTTTATGTAATCTCAATTTAATTTAAATATCATATTTATCTAACTATCGATATTCGCGTCATTCGATAATAAATAAATTTAAATATATGTTTAGATAACGGAAACAATGATGAAACGACGATTCAAATCGAGCGCGTTTTACTGTGACTTTATTATTATTTTTAAATTAAGATTAATAAAAGTGTCCGCTATTTGGATGTTTTTTCCATTGAAAGTTTGTCAAAACTTCAGCTACAGAAAGGTTTCGTTATTGGGAAATGTCTGTGAATAAAGAGATTTTTCTGAACAAATAAATATAAAAAAAAAAAAACGCCGAAAATAATACAATGTCCGCAAAATAGGATTTTGACGAATCGGGAACGGACCATTTTAATTGCATCGTACCATACACTTTAGGATTTTGTTTTGTTAATTTTGTTCAATGTGAACTGTTCTACACAGCTTCGTCTTTAATTTGTTAACTTACATAGTTTATTTTACAAAATTTAACAATAAACAACTTAATAATTAAAATACAGTCAAATCAAACAAACTAAAATAACTTGTTATTCCTCAACGAGCACATTAATTAAATTTAAAGTAAATAACATTAATAATATCTTATCCTTAGTCCCTATTAAAACAATATTTGTATACATTAAATATATACCTTTTATATTTCAGAATAAGAAAGGATTTGAAAAACTTCAAAAACATTTGACCAATTTTGAGTTAAGTTTAACATTTTGGAAATTTTGGAAATTTCTCATTTTTTGATAGTTTTTATCTAATAAAATGTTTAGTTCTTGGTATTAAGACTTGAAAATTTAATATGATCTCACTCATATATGTCTAATTGACCTGAAAAAATATCGAAAATTGTTGTTAACTTTTTTCTCTATAACCGTTTGAAATTGGAATTTTGACTAAATTAGTTATTTTCAACTTAACAATATTTTTTTTTTAAACAAAATGAACAAAACAAATGTATTATTGGACACAATTTTTTGAAAATTTTTTTTATATCAAACTTTGGATCCATTTTTGTACATTATAATATTATTAAAATAACAATACACTACTCAACGATTGCGTGATACGGAATATTTGAATGGAAAATGTAGGTTCTCGAAAATTGTTACAATATATTTGTCAAAACCTTGATCCAACGTTTTTTATACGAATACTCTTATCAGACATACATAATATATAAATACTCGGAAGAGTAAATAATACATAACAATATGACGTCCGTCTTGTGGCACATATATTGGATCAATATAGTAATATAG
The DNA here is from genome assembly GCA_025469315.1 of Stegophylla sp. TES_Ste_2020. Classification (NCBI taxonomy): domain Eukaryota; kingdom Metazoa; phylum Arthropoda; class Insecta; order Hemiptera; family Aphididae; genus Stegophylla; species Stegophylla sp. TES_Ste_2020. The sequence continues at coordinate 2,653 of JAIPRM010015161.1, forward strand.
TCTTATTGTATACGCGAAAATACGGATTACTGTGAAAACTTTACGGGCCTAGACTATGCGAATATGAACATAAACGATCGAAGACTCAGAAAGAATGTTCATATAAAGAGATTGAAACAATGTGAAACTTTTGCGCTTTTAATAATACATAACTGCTAAAAACAATAACTCTTTTCTGGCAGTATTCATATAAAAGTTTTTAAATTTAAATATTATGACCAATAATACAATGAATTGTTTAATCATAAAACTGTCGATATGATTTTGTTATAATATTTTATAACAAAATATTATGATTGTGACCGCACTATTATGGGATACAACTAAATGAAATGTACTTTTTAACTTTTATGTTCTACTCAATTGAAGAGAATTTAATGGAATCGCTCGTACTATGAATAATAATAAAGTGAAACGAATGAAACAAATTTTGGATTAAACATTTATTATATTTCCCCATTTTTATTTGAATACGCATAAACAAATTTAACCGACTTTATATAAATATAAACTTCATTATAAGTAACCAATGTTGTCGAGTTCGTTATTTGATTATTTTTATTATGACATCTCACTATATACTCACCTGATATTTAATATTTATCAAAAATGTTGTTTCTAGTTCAAATGTATCAACAAGTGTTTTAACTAACTTTTTAAATGTGAAAATCGTTATTATTCGGAACATCCGACGGTAGGTATATAAATATTTTCAAAGTCAAATTTCCGTCGAACACGGTAAAAAAAAACATAGTCAATTCAAAATCTCCTGGTCTAAATGTAAAATAAGTTAAGTATACTTTGAAATGCTTCTTAATTACGTAGGCCCGTAGTTTTCCATTCTATCGAACCCTTCAAATATCCCAGTCAGAACACAAATATTCAACTTTACAGTGTACAATGATCTGACTCCTATTGTTATGGTAAATAGGTTCCGAGACCAAAAATGTCAGCATTTTCCCGCTGTGGAAGGGAAAATTGATCGAAAAAAAAGGCATTCAGATAAATAATTCATTTGTATTTACATTTTCCATTACTGTCAAGTGTCCAAAGGTGTTTCTATTTTATTACTTTCAACCAAGTGAAAAATTGTTCCAGGTGTTATTTGTCACATTTCGAAATTGACTATTTTTCCTTTTTCTTCTTTTTTTTTTACGGGTTTTAAAACGAAAACATGTACTTAATGATTTTTATTCTAGTGTTTTAAGACTCTACCGCATTGTTTTTATCGATTTCGTGTAAACTGAAAACCAATTCTTTTAATTTTATGTAAGTAATCCAAATTAAAATATTATTGAAATTTATTTAGTATATTTAGGCACCTGAAAATATTCTAATATTATAATGTACCTGATTCTGTTTTATAGTTGTCTCGTTCAGAGTAAATAATATGTTATATTTAAACTATTAATTATTATGGGTTTGTTACAACTGTATAAGAAGTATTGATATTGATTTTTTTAACTGTAGTAGGGTTGTCTTTTATTTCTAGTTTAATTAGAATAGAAAATTTGTAATTATCGTTACTCACTCAAAACATAAACTGCGAGTAAATATATTTGAAATTTTCAGCAATCGCGAGCACGATGAAATGAACAGACTCATTAGAATCAACAGAATGTACTGTCACTGTCATAGTATAAAATATAACCTCGGTAATCCTTTGGAACTTCAATATACATTATAACTACATTACACGAAATGCACAACATTTACATGCTGCGAAAATAACAATTTCAGGCACTGCGTCATTAAGATGATATTGTGAGTTCTGTTTACATATTATTATAACACGTTGATGTGTGGTCATAACGACCCCATTAATTCTAAAGAGCTACCGAAAAAAATCATTTTCACCAAACATTGACATCAAAATATTATATGAATCATTTTATTTTGTTATCACGTTTAATTTATTTTTATTTTTTTTTCATATTATTTCAACATCATTTAGATTTATACACTTCAAGTACGTATATTTTAAATGTACCGGTGGTCATCGTCGTATGACGTCATCGCGGGACTCGCGTCCGTAAACCGATTACAGATCGAATTCGCGACTATCCGAGAACAGGATTGCCGGGCACGTTCCCGTTTCCCGTTACTGGAACGGTGACGTTATCAGCGGTGTGGCTCGAGGCGCTCGCGAAAGACCACCGCCACTCGCCTTGTTCTTCGGACCGGCGTGAAGCCGTTCGGTACTGGCCGACATTGGTGACCAGAAGTCACTTATTTCGTTACCACTATTGTGTGATCTAAATAAATAATAAGTACGATAATTAAAAACTAAAAATGGTTTTATTATTTCTTTTTGCTCTACTTAAAATAATAATGTAAAAATAGTTTTTATTATGCCTAAATGTGAGTACTTAACAGTTTTCAGAATTATATGTGTTATTCAAAAAACAATTGCAGTCGAATTCGCTTCTAACGATATTCCGCGGTAAAACGATTCCAAGCAATAGATCTGGGGTTGGTTTTATACTATGTTATGCGTAGTACTATTATTATTCGGATACAACGAAATTGATTATAACAATAATCCGGATATAGTGATGTTATTTTGAAACGAAAATTGGTTTTTATAACGATTAATAATATTATGTACATTATATAGAAAATTTGATTTTATTCAAAGCGATAATTCTTTATGTTTTTCTTATGAAATCGTATTTTAAGTACCCTCGATTTCGGAAATATATTTTCATATTGATCAGGTGCGTACTTTTGTTTCGGTAAACAGTGACATAAATACGACAGAAGTATCAGTGGCATTAAAAAATATTTCTGATTTTTTAACAAAATCTTATTCAAATTATAAACAAACCACTAGGTATAATGTATTATTTTTCAAACAAATTGTAAACATTATACTACATATAATACGAACTTTGATTAAAAATTATAAGTACCTTGAATGTTAAAATATGTAATCTTAAATAAAATTATACAGTAAAAAATTTGTTAAATAAATCAATTTTTCAAAAAATCAAGTTACATTTTATGATCCGGATACAACGAAGATCGGTTATAAAGATCAGATTCTTTAGGTCCCTTGAAACGAATTTGATTGTATTTAGTTTCAAACATCATGTAAGAATACAATCGAAAACAATACATTTACTTAAAATAAAAAAAAAAAAAAAATGAGGGGGAGCTACAGATTGAACTTAGGATTATTAGCCTCCTAAAGCCCCTATATATTATAATAGGCATACTGTTTATTACAGAAACGATGGTATAATGTGTACAAATTAATATGAAGAACGATGGCTATTGCTATTAGGACAATTGTTTTTCAAAGTATGTTCTCTCTGGATCCTACACAACGCGAATAGCAAATAAGTGGTACACGTTCCATATTTGGCACCGGAGAAACTTTTTATTTATAGTATTTTCGAGATTTTTGTATACCGTTGGTTATACATATAAACATATTTTATGATAAACTTTAAGCTTTGAATATGTATACATTAAAAATTTTATGAAATAAAAACTTACAAAAAACAATTTTTTTTTTCAAATTTCAATACTTACTTCAAAATTAGTCAAATGTTTTTGAAATCTTTATGAAGTATGCGCGTGACTATTTTTAGTAGTTGGTGAAAGTTTTAAGCCTATCTATAATATTTTGGAAGTAATTATCAAATAACTAAAATTGATTTCATATGATAATATTTATTTCAGTATTTCCAGTATATTTGTCCCTACTTTTTCCGATTTTTTTCAATTAAAACCTTATAATACTTTCTATTATTGGTCAGTAAAAAATTTTCTTACACCAAAATATTCGTTTTGTAATTTTCTATCTATATACTAAATTTTGTAAAGAACGGTCTCACTAATTATGTTTTATATGCGATGAAGTGTGTAATTTTAAGTAAAAACTAATGAATGCTGTCAAATTTCCAACTTTAAACAGTTATAAAACAAAAACATGATTACGATTTTTAAGTACCGTTAGGAATACACACGAGTATGTTTGTATTAAATTTTAAGATCATAATATTCATTCATTAAAATTGTATGAGTTAAGAAATTAAAAAAAAAAACGAGATATTTCCATTATTTATATAAAGAAAAGTGAAGATAAGTAAACTAGACATACTTCGCACCACGAATATTCTTCGCTCCTCGGGTCAGATACACTTGGCAGGTGTATAAAATTTTAAAGAAACCAATAATGATTTCTTCAATAAGACGATTCTGAACGAAAAGAAAGCTAATAATATAATGAAAAATAATAGTAGTCATTTATCAATGCATACATCTGCCAAGAGTATCTTACCCGAAGAGTGGAGAATATCCGGGCCGTGGTACGAAGTATGTCTGGCTTTCTTGTCAATACTTTACTTTACTTATTTTGTATCTAATAAATAAAGAAAAGGGAAAATAATTTAATGTAAAAAAATTTTTAAAAAAAATTTCCAAAATTTATTATCATCACATTTTCAAGATTTTCTTGTGCCAAAATATTTCTCATATTATTGTTTATCTATATTTGAATTTTCATAAAAATTTGATCAAAAAAATATGGTTTTCGAGTGTTTTTTTTTTTCATATTCTAGGTAGTCCCCTCCTCAAAAAAAAAAAATTGAAGAACTGAGCAATCCAAAAAATTATCTCTCTAATGTACCAACTAGAAGCATATTCAGTTTCAAAAAGTTGCTGAACAAGACTTTTGGACAAGTAGATTCATGTAAAAAATCGTTTACGAAAAAATAAAATAAACATCATTGTAAAAACACTGGCTTCTTCGCGTTGTTCATAATCTAAAACGTTGCAAATATATTATTTATTTATAAATCATCAGTAAAGTCGTGTACAATAGTATAATACACGAATTTATTTATAATTCGTAATGTGCGATCGAAAACTAAAAATGATGATTAATTATTTGCCGCCCGATTGACAGATTTAGGATAACACTATAATAATACAAAACGTATTAACGTGTAAACATTTCCGTCCAGCCTATAAACTAAATAATAAATTCACTAGTACAATTTATCAACACAGCAAACAGTCAAAGGATTACGTAATATCCTAATGAAATTTAACCAGTGAATATCATCGAGAGAGCATTTGTCAAGTTCGATGGGATTCGGCGTTATAGCGTAACTAAATTAAATTACTCGGTATGCCGAGAATAATAATTCAAAAGTAATAAGAGTAAATGTTTTTGTTTTGAAAAATGATATTTTCTACAGATAGTTTTGATAAAACTATGACAAATCGATCTATTGAAAAAGCCTATGAATTAAAATTACGAATCAACAGCTTAAATGATTATAAAAACTCGTCTGTTTCAACTTTTGATATCAGAGACAACCACATCTTTCAATGAACTAATTAGGTACCTATATAGAACATGGATGAGTTCAAAATAGAAATTTTAACAATACAGGGTAAAAAAAAAAGCATGATAATCCATACCTATGTTATTCCTAATCAGTGCATCAAATAAACGGTGCATACTATTTGTGTCCCAAATTTTAGTTCATAGGTAAGTTGCGTCCCGGCCAAAAAGAAAAAAAACAATCCGGTTTCAAAGAGTTGCTGATCGAAACTTTTGGACAAGTACATCTATACGAAAAAGAGTTTATAGAATAAAAATAATAAAAAATAAAATAAAATAAACATCATTGTAAAAACACTAGCTTTTGCACTTCGTTCAGAATCTAAAATTTACAAGTATAAGTATGATAACTGGTCTGTGGAATAAATAAAGTGTATAGAAATGGTCTGTGATGTTCAAAAGGTTTGCAACTGCTTGTCTGTACGGCGTTATTACATTTCGTTTTTACGATTGCAATGTTTATCTGCTGCGGTTCTGTACAACTAAGTATTAAGTTTCTTCGGTTCAATAAAATCTTGCATTTAATTCGATTTTTCAATCATTTCATTGCAAGTTAAACTGCTCACCAACTGTTTATGAAATGTGTTTTGTACTTAACCGTCCGTTGTTTATTGTATTGTTTGATCGTTTAATTTTATACACAGGGATTGGAACTGGTTGTAATACATTTATTTTTGTTCCTTACTTTTCTCCACCATCCTTGGACTAGAATAGTATATGAAACCAAAAAATTACAATCGTGACATTTAGAAATATTTCTTGAGCTGTTTAGTGAGCTTCGATTTTAAGGTCCAAATAAAGCTTTTGAATGTAAACAAGTTTGCATGTTTGCGAAATATACCTCTACATTTTGTTTTAAATTTATTTTATTTTATTGAGTTAAAAATAATAAATAAATAACTGGCACATAAAATCCATTTGCGCGTGTAGGTATGTATTGTATGCATTCGTAAAAATAATTTTGGCGAATACTTAAAGGTACTCCAAAAAAATCCGTTTCCTTTGGCATAAAATTTAAGTTTTCACTCATAAAATCGAAATCATCGATTTCAGGAATAAAAACAAAATGATCACTATTAAATGTAAAAAATTCATCGTTTTGCATGCGATATTGCTTCTTCAAAAGAAGTTAGAAAAAATGGATACTGTTTATATATATATATTAAATTGCCACACATAATATTTGGTACTTTATTGTTATTAACTCAGTCTGAATAATTTTTAAAAGTCTTGGAGATGTAAGATTAATTCTTGAACTTTTATTTTACAGTTTTCTCTTAACATATCGTGTGTTTCAATATTTTGTTCAAATTACCTTCATGATTATGTTCACCAATTATGTCTTGATCTAATTGAATTTCATCATTCGTCGTTAAAATACTGGCACTACAATTTCGAACATTTCCATTTAATTAATCTTTGGAATTTTTGGAGCCATTCAATAAAATTAATTGTCCATATCTACACTATAAGTAACTATAACTACGCAGTTTGTCTCAAACAACAGAGTCAATATACGAATTTAAGACGCAAAAACCGTTTTATTGCAAAATGATTAATCGTAAATCTTAAATTATTTATCATTTTGCCAGAAAAGACAACAAGTTACGAGACTACTACTAGAGGACAATGGCAACGACCACACAGCCTGATCACCGATGTCTGTACATTACATCGAAGAGGTTTATTATTTTCATTGGTTTTAAATTCATAATAATACTTGAGCAGTCACATAATTTGACAACGTCGCATGAAAAATCGTCCTCATTCGTTATTTATATTTTTAAGGTATAAAATATATTTCTCTGTCCACCACAAAATGTTAGCAATCGTGTTGTGAAAAACTTGTCTTCTCTTGGAGAAAATGTAGAAACCGATATCAAAAATGGAACTTTTATTATTTTCTTATTTCGCGGAACCGAAAACGGAATTTTCAATAGAGAACGATCGGCTGCAACTTGTTTGCGCACAATCTACAATTTTTACCTGAAATAACGAAACTCGTTTGCGCGCATGATAAAATTAAATCCACAACTAGTTTGCGCACAATCTAATTTTTTTATTTTATTTTTACCTGAAACGGAACTTTTTCTTTTTTACTTATATTTTCATTGTACGAACAAAAAACGCAAAGCTATGGCTATTTTAAACCAACAATGTACTCAAGTACTACGGTTCATGGCCGTATCCAGGGGGGTGGTTTTCCGGGTTCAAACCCCCCCCCCAAAATGTTTATGTTAAGTTTAAAATTGCTCTAAATTTTTACTTATTACCATCAACCATAACACACAAGTTTTCATATAT
>JAIPRM010015162.1:0-10314 GCA_025469315.1 Stegophylla sp. TES_Ste_2020
TTCGTTCAGAATCGTTTTACTGAAGAAATGATTTATCGTTTCTTTAAAATTTAATACGCCCGTCAAGAGAATACCACCCGTCGTGCGAAGTACACCCGTCGTGCGAAGTATGTCCGGCTTTTTTTTATTTCAATTTAATAATTTTCACTACGCTATAAATTCCCTCTAAATAATTATAATATATTGACATTAGCGTCATATCTACGTAGTTTAAAACCAATAACTAACACAGACTGATTTCACAAACTAAGTGTATTACTATTATTACGCGTAGGTAGTAGTCATTTATTTTTGTTGACGACAATAGTGTAACCATGGACATAAACAATGCTCAATAATTACTATTAGTACGTGCAGCCGTGCCGTTAGGTCTGCGGGTGTAACCACCGATGGTCAGAGATTACATCCGTTATTTTTATATTTTCAACGATGCAACAGGATAAAATTATTATTTCGAACCGTTAGCTATATTATTATGTTCTCGTTATTGGTATCAATAATTATTATTGTTTTTTTGTTCACCGATATTTTTGCGTAACGTCTGACGCGCATAAGTAATAGATGCCACTAATATAAGTGGATTTTTTTAATCGAGCCTCTCACGTCTCTTCAACTCATCGATTGTATTATTTTTTTTTTTTTTTAGTAATGTTATCTATTAAAAGAAAAAAACAGAAAAAAAAATTTTAACACGATGAACCTTATGCCACACTCGTGACTCTTCTCAGTTATAACTTATAAGCACTTAATAAGAATCGAACAAATTATTTCAAATCATAACACATTATACCTATACATAATTATACGCGCGCAGTTAAATTATTCATTTTTACTACACATTCAAGTAAAATATTTTTTCTCGATTTTTCTATATATTTTTCCTGTAGCTGATGTTTCAATCTTTTATCAGACCACAAAATAAACATACAAGTTTTCTTTTTTTGCTCATTATACGAGATGAACACATTATGAGAAATATCATGGATTAAATAACCTTCTAAATTCTCTTTCAAATCAGTCGCAATTCGCAAAACATTAATTTATAAAATATACATACTTCTGATTCTTTAAATTAAATATTTCGGACCCAAATTTTCAAGTTTAAAAAAGTCTTTATACTACAGTTTTAGAAAAAATTCAATTGATGAATCTGACTTTCAAAATACACTCAACAAAAGACTTTTAAAATTCAAAACATTCCAAATACAATATCGTTATTTTTGGAGTTCGGATTAAAAATAACTAAACTTGATTTTTTTAATAGTAGTTACAACTTTATTTATAAATTATATAAAGTGGACTGCTCACTATGTGAGTTGCCATTAAGACACAGTTTACTTATCAGTACAATGTATATAGATATTTAAAAAAGTACTTATAATATATGACAAGGAAATAATGTATATATATTTATATATATAATTATATGTAGGTAATAATAGTAATAATTTTATATAAAAAAAGAATGTAATATGAGTACAAATCAAAACGTACAAACATAATGAACGTGAATAGTTGCTATTTTATATCAAAGTTAAGAATATAAATGATATTGGATTATTCCTAATGAGTCTTTTAAAACCGTTAGACACATTTCTACTAATTTGTGTATAGGGATTCCATGACTTTTAAAAAAATTCAAGAGGAGAGGTGACGCTGTCCACCCCAAACCATAAGCCTTTTATTTTCCAATCGTTAACTTGATAACGTTGTCTCAGATCTAGAATACATGGGACGTATATCTCCCGTTTTCCCGCGTTAATGTCTTCGTCCCGTGTTGAAACATTTGTTTCCCATCGAATTGTTGGGTCGAAGATAAAACCCTGGTTCTTTCTCCTATCAATGACAACGATGTCGGCTCTTCTGAGTTTATTTATACATATAGCATAGTTTATCTGTCGTTTAATGCCAACGCTTGATGGTTTTGTTTGAAATTTGTTTTTTTTTTATGTTTTGTGATGGAAAAAATTACCTATTGAAAATTTCAAAAAATACCTTCTTTCTAGTACCTACCGAAAAGAATAAATTCGTATACATTAAGATGGTATTTTCGTTACGTCTTTGACGTGAGTAATATTTATAATATTTATCACCCAAATAATTCTTCATAAATACACCTCTGTTTTAATATTTCATCTATGGAAATGATGAATTTAATTTGTGATAAAGCCCGTAGGTAACCAGAAGTCAAACGTTTTACCGTCAACTAATTAGCTGCCCGACGTTTATTACTTTATTACTTTTTCTTCATTGCTCTTTTTAAATTATTGCCGTCGTTGTGTTCGATGCTAAAACCTATTTAGCATCGGCACCTTTCTCTCCGCTATTTTCAAAATTAGTCCTCATAATACTTCGTCCGGATGTAGCACAATTTATCAGAAAAAAAAAACGTATTAAACGTCATCATCTCTTTCTAGATTTCTATCTACTATAAATACGTTTTTCTTTTTTTCAAACATTCGACGAACAGTTTTGAGTTAATTATTATTATTCCATTCATAATACAGGTCTATTACCAGGTGACAATTGACAACACTTAAATTCTTACGATTTTCTCGTTAAATCAATTCACTTTATTATTCAATAATTATTCTATTAACTAACCATTGTGTTGTGTTGAATTTACGCTACTTCAGCGGTTCCCAACCTTTTTATTATATTTTATTCCCCCCTTGTAAATTTTCAAACATCCTATCCCTCTTAAATTTGAGTTTTGATTTTTTTTTTTTTTTTTTTGTTAGCCGTGTTTTATAAATCATATAAAACAATTATAAGTATAGTACGTATGTTTATACAACTGTTGAAATTTTATTTTCATTATTTTATAAATTAGATAGAAATCAAGTTCTTAATTCGTTATATTAAAATATATGTTGAACTAATTATTAAATTTTAAAAACAGAAATAATAATATAAAATGTAATAAATACTAATTAAATTATTTAAGTAAATTTAAAATTTATTTTTTAAACAAAATTAACAAAAAAAAAAATCCCGTTATTTCATCATTACAGGGTTCCCTCTGCGCAGTATCATTAACATAGTCGAGATAAGATTTTTATTTATTTAATTTTATTTTAGATTCTGAGCAAAGCAAAGGTTAAATAAGCTTATGATTTTTTACAATGATGTTTATTTATTTTATTTTTTCCGTTCTGTAAACACTTTTGCGTATAGAGACACCTCTTATCCAAAAGCTTTCGACCAGCCACTTTTTAAATCAGAATTCCGTTTTAGACGGTACTTTATACTTAGCATTTTTCAATGTTGACCATGTGTAATTCTGTTCAAATTATTTATTTTTTTTTGCATAGTTGAAATTTTTTTTTGGATATTTTACATTTTTTCATGCATATTTTATAACTTTTTCGTGCATATTTTGCCTTTTTTGGCTCCAATAACTTTCGAACCCTATTACTAACAGTTCAAACGTTCTTCGGTTATTCGAAAACGTAGATAATTTTTTTTTATTCTTTTGAGCACACGGCTGATTACGTAAAATGAAATTTCCGCACTTCAATCATTTATGATCCACATCACGTGTACAACAAGAGTCAAAAACAAACGTTTATCCCTTTATTATTTAATCCCTATAATATTTAAATGCTTCCTTTAAATCTTTTTATTTAAATAATGTATTGAATTGACTTTAAAGATAATTTTGTTTTTATGTGACGTCAAGAATTCTTGAAAAAAAAAAACATATTCTTCTGACAAAGCACTCACAAGATTAAACGGGGAATGATTTTTGGAGTTTTATAACCTAACCTAACCTAACCAATAACACGAATGTTCCGCATCTTGAACTTTTTTTTTTTGGTCATTAGATAGACTTTTGAAAAAAAAAAAATTAAAATTTTTTTGGATCAAATATAAATAGCTATTTGATCTAAAAAAATGTTTTGATTTTCATCAAATTTGGAACCGGTATTGAAACCTCTTTTTGGTTCACAAATTGGAACTTACTAGTTAAATAAATTCCTTACAGTTTCAAAGTAAAATAATTAAATTATAAAAAAACTATTCAGTGTGAATATAAGTCATTTATTAATTTTGGCTTTCTTTTCACTTCTCTTATATATAAATATAAAACACTTGGAATAACGGACAAATTGATGAAAACAGAAAAAACAATCTTTAGAAAATTTCTTACTTTGCATGAATTTTGAAAACTTGGCGGATAAACCTCCTTTAAGTCGAGTTCTTGAATATATTTAAACATAATTCAATAAAACAACAAACAAACTAAAGTAATTTGTGGTGTGTAATTTGTTTGCATTTACAGAAGCAAACACTTAAATATTGTAATTATATTATTACATCGTACGAATAGGAATATTTTATATTTATTACAGTTAGCATAATATTAGAATATAATTATAAACATGAAAACGAAACGTTAACGTTTAAAATATTATGTGAATTGAAAACAATTCTGAGTAAACAGTAATTTCATTAAACACGAATTCGTCGCAGTAAAGACAGCAACCAAAACATAACCAGCTGACAAGGATAATTATAGACTTTCAAACAAAAAAAAATATTATTAAAAAGCCGTACATACTTTGCAGTTTGAACCATAGGTATTTATCACTCCTCGTGGTGGGTGCATTACATTTTAAAGAAACAATAAATCATAACTTCTTTTTAAAATAATTCAGATTGAAACTTCAGTTTATTCAAGACACTTTTACTTGAAAATAATAAAGTTTATTATTATTATGAAAAAAAATATATTTTTTACTTAGCCAATTTTATATTCTACCATTAACTGATTAAAGGGGGAAAATATTTTATGAGAATTAAGTGTTAGAAATATATTGTCATATTATTGTCTACCTATACTTAAATTTTCATAAATTTTGGATAAAAAAAAAAAAAATTGTTTTAAAGGCGTTTATGTCAAATTTTGGGTACCTAGTTTTTCCCGAATTTTGGAAAAAGTATTGAAAATTTCAAGAAATTACTTCTCTAAAGTGCCTAAATGAGCAAAATTATGGTTCAAAAAGTTCCCGGTCGAAATGTTTGGATAAAACTGCTTCTATAAGATTTCGATCTGTATTCTGGGCTCTCTGTCGATGGATTTAAAACCAGTATTACCAAAGTAAAAGAAATGTTATCAAAGTATTACGAGGGATGGGTATAGTACTTCCCCCAGCTGATAAGAATGGTCTTATCATACCTCGAATTTTCGACAATACCAACAGAAAAATTATTAAAAAAGCGGTAAAAGGAATTTTGTTCCTAAAGTAAGGCATACCCTGTTCTTAAAGTATGGCTGGCTTATCATAAAATAACCTTATCATATAATTTATCTGTGATATGGACAATTAATTTAATGAACAATCTTGATGAGGTAGTTAAAGGAACATATTATCATGGCGTAGGTCAGTTTACCGGGTGTCTGGTCGACTCCGCTTCGATCCACAAATCAAAAATATCCCTCGGTTTGTTGTGCAACGTGGGGACATTTCGGCTTGATAATCGCCCTTCCCCCCGTAATAATTTGATAGTCCGTGCAGCGGTTTTTTGAATCTTATTGTTGCAACTTTTGGTTTTCAATGTTGGTATCACTACAATTCGATTTTTCGAATTTTCTTATCAGCCAGGGTAAGTACTATATACCGCTGGTATTACGAGTTAAACAGTGATAACATTTCGTTTACAATATATTTCTACGTGTCTTCGATCACGTTATTAAACAACTGTTCAGTGTTATTTTTTGTTTCTCTTTTGTCTCTTTTCATAGTGAAAAAAAAAAATGACTAATATTTATGATATTTAGTGATGTAAGTGGGAAATTTCAATTTAGAAATTTCCATTTTAGAAATTTCCCAGAAAAATTTCTTAGTTAAGCCATTTGAATAATAGTTTTTGTTTACGTAAATGTTGTTTTGATAAGACATATGAAAATAAGAGTACATAAGTATATAGTTATTTTGTATAATATTGAATTTGTAAATTGTAAAGTAATAAGCTTTTTTATTAATGGTATGATTTGTTAAAAAAGAATATATAAATAATATTTATATGAATAACTATGTTTTATTGAGTATCATTTTATACACACTTCAGAAATTTCTCAAAAATTAAATTTCTGAAATTTAACATCAGTTCTAATGATATTCCGTTTATACGCGTATTGCCATGGTAAACATCTTGATTTCACTATATATATATATATATATATATATAATCTGCATAACTAATTGTATTTTTGCAATCAAAAATTGTCCTTTGTAGGTTAGGTCTTGGAGTTCTGTAGATACTGTTCTTGGATCCATTTCGTTTGCTGCTGTGAATTTTGTTGGATTTTTTTTTTTCATTGATGACATAACTCAATATTACTATTATTAATATCGAAGACTCTCGAACAATTCGTACACGTGGAAAATTGGTAGATTATTTAACTTATTTTCGACTTGTTGTTTTTTAAACGACGATATCCTCTGAATTACTATCATTGATTAAATATTCATTGTCAACAATCAAATATTCACCGTCTTCTTCAACTGGTACTTATCAAGTACTTGCTGAAAATATCGTCTTTGGATATTATATTATGTTTGACGTCTTATATTGTCCTATTATATTTCCTCTCCACCTCTTCTAGCCTCTATTATAGGCATATTATGAAACTATTGAAATCATATTATTATTATAATAAGTATTCTACTTATATTATTGCTTACGACACTGCACTACAGATATTAAATTGAATTTATAATATTCAAACTTATTTTATAGCAACAATATAAATTAGTTACGCGTAAACGTTTATGATTAATAATTATGATAATAATTATTAATATGATTATATAGCATAGAGTAAACAAAATTATTCTATTATGGGTTATAATCGATTGATGGCAAATTCTATTACAATGTGCCGGTGTATTCTAGATTATATAAGTATTTTAAATGTGTACACTATGATTAATTAATCATAATTAATTAATGACAGCATCTAGAAACGCTTGACTTATTCAATACACCCTTCAAATAGTAATGAATATATATATATATATATATATTTTAAGTTTCATAAATATCAGTTTTGTAGTTTTGGATGAGATAGCGATAATAAATTGCACAGCTTTGCTCAGAATCTAAAAAATTTACTAACTGATAGGTTAATATTAGTAAGATGTAGCTAGAAATTGTCCTAGAATAGGAAACCAATGTGAAAAAGAATTTTAATTAATAGAAGTAAAACAAATCAATTAAATTATAATAGAAAGTGACAGTTAAAGATTATATAAATAAAAACTAGAAATCAATACACGTTATAGATAACGTCGATCTATAATAAGATAGAATAAGATCTGTCAACAAACCCAAGATGGTATGAAAACATAGTTTCAAATTAGTGAGGTAATTTACCCCTCTAATTTTGACACTCGTAAATATATAATATGTGATAAAATGTATAAATATTTACAAATTACGAGAATGGAGCTTGAAAGTAAAATCGAATAAATTACAAGTGAACTAAAAAAACTTCATCGAAAAGAATTATTTTCATCTAGATAAGGGAAAAGCGATAAAATATTTTTTTCTCGATATTGCACAACACTGGTTATACTTAATAATATTGTTATCAATTAATATTTTTTTTGAAAATCCTCCATCCCCCCGCTCGAGATCCGCTGGTGGCCATCTGATACCCATACACAAAGCGAATAGCACGAAGTCAATTTTTCAACAAAATTTTCCTATTCGATCCATAGATTTTAATAATATATCGGCAGGTTTTAACTGCCGAAGGACGTTTGTTACTGCACAATAACAATAAATAGCTCTGTGTTTCGGTCTTTCGTGTGTATAATAATATTCACGCTGCAAACCTATGACGATGACGTCCGCGATTCACGCGTCGGCTGGCCGGCTCGAGGCGAGTTCGATGAACACGTGTAATCGTTCCGCAACAAAGTAAATTATAATATATACACGATCATTAACCCTCTCCGATCACGGCTAACTAACTATATTACGTATATTTTATAACTATACGTTTCCACGCGCGAAAACATTGTAGAGAGTGAATAATTTTTTTTATTCCACACGTTTCTCAATTATTTACGAATATTATGCATATATTATTATTATACGCTTATGTGGACGGGCGCAGATGATAAAAATCTTTAAGAATTCGTCAATATTATATTCTTATGTTCTTACTTCTTCTTCTTCTTCTCTACTAAAGGTCTTGCCTTGTCGTTGCAAATCTGGTTCGCCATTCTTCTCTATATTTAAAAGCCAGTCTTTTCATGTCTGTATTATATCTACTACAGTCGGCTTGTTTTATCATTTCTTCTATACATGTCTTCCTCGGTCTGCCTCTTCCTTTGTAACCATTTATTCGTCCTTCACATATATTTGTCATAAACAAATTATTGCCTAAGTAAGTGACCGAACATTTTTCCACTTCTTTCTTTTATAGTATTTAATAGAATTCTTTTTTCTCCCACTTGGCTTAATACAATATCTACATTACTTTTCCTTTCTATCCAACTGGTTTTCAAAAGTCTTCTCCATATCCACATTTCCACGGCTTCCAACTTCTTCTTGTCTTGTCCATTGATGGTCCATGTTTCACAGCCATATTATAATAATACACTCCACACATAAAATTTGGCAAAATTTTTTCCTAATATTTATATTAAGTTTCTTGTTTGTAAGTAACTGCCATTTTTGCGTTTTTATGATCTAAGAATTTTAAACTGAAAATTTTGTATTGCATATTTCTGATTTTTATCCTACATATATATTTTTTATAATTTATAAATTTTTATTCCATATTTTATCATAAAAAATAAATTTAAAAACAATTAATATTATGATTGTCAAATTTGGATATACCTATTTCTAACACTTTTTTTTCTCATTATTTTTTTTTTTCAAATATTAGATAAAAAAAAGAAAAGTAAAGTATTAACAATAAAACCGAACATACTTCGCACCGCGGATATTCTTCGCTCTTTGGATCAGATACTCATGGTGGGTGACGATTATTATTGTTCTTTATATTATTAATTTCCTTCGTTCAGAATCATCTTGTTTCTTTAATATGTTATACATCCACCGAGAGTATCTGACCCGAGGAGCGAAGAATATTCGTGGTGCTGCGAAGAATGTCCAACTTTTTTAAATTAAAATTTTCTATTTACTTATTTAGTTTTTATTGGCAGAATACTAACAATCTAAATTCAAATAACAAAAACGACAACACCTACATACTATCCAGAATAAAATTAACAGTAATATATTAATTACCCATTTTTAAAATTAATTTCTTATATAAGTATTCACACGATTTGAATAACTAAAAAAAACGCATATATAAGTGCACATTGTCATATTATTTGATGCATAATAAATGTGACATATATTATATGTATGCACACATATTTTCGATTTAAAGCGCATAAAGTCGACCTCTGTTAATCACATTTGAGAGCTGCTGATAGTGAATTGTATTGGATTATAATAATTGTTTTGAAAAATTGTGTTTAAAATGTTTACGAGCTCAATAAAGTCCTTGGAGAGTGTGAAATTAAAGCAATAATTTAAGTGCGGATCAAGTTTTATATAAATGACTATCATCTTATAGCAATAAGCAATAAGAAAAAAAAAATTACTCGAATGTAAGAGTAAATTTTAGGTTTTGTGCTTCATAAGTAATATAATTTTTTCATATAATTGATTATAACTTATAAGTAATATTATAATTAATATGATAAATTACAAATATATAAATACTATGACATAATAATATGAAACTACTTTAATATTCTAAAACTAAATTGATTTTAATTAGTAATACTAAGCGATGCCCGCGGTAAATATTTGAAAATGAGAAAAGAAAAAATAGGTATCGATTCTAATGTATAAATACTAAGGATTTTATTCAAATTTCAGCTCGTAACTTTATCAAGAATTTAAAATTACATTTGAAAAAAAAAAAACAAAGATATTTTTAAAATTCAAAATCTATACATCCTAATAACGCTCAATTTTTTTTTGAAAATTGTTTACAGTCTATTCAACACTATTTTTGGTAATAGTTATAAAAATGAATTAAAACCTTTTTTCCCCCCTTTAAGCTTTACTCCTTGACAATTTTAGAATCCGCAATTTAACACACATAATATTCTGACCGTACAATAATTATTATAGTTGTTTTTGAGTATTTCTCGAACGACACGCAAAACAAACAATAGAGCAAATTTATTGATAGCAAAATATAAAAATCAATTTTATTTATTGATTTAATTTACTTTAGTGTATACGGCGGCCACTACAGCCGAATCG
>JAIPRM010015163.1:0-10314 GCA_025469315.1 Stegophylla sp. TES_Ste_2020
TCAGAATCGTTTTACTGAAGAAATGATTTATCGTTTCTTTAAAATTTAATACGCCCGTCAAGAGAATACCACCCGTCGTGCGAAGTACACCCATCGTGCGAAGTATGTCCGGCTTTTTTTTTTGTTTCTTTATCATGCAATTTTATAGAAAAACTAGTTTATGATTCTCGTTGAGTCTTTCTATGAATCAGAACTTTCTTAGTAAAATTAGATTCTAATGGAATTGATTTAAGTTATATTGTCATAACTTTTAAAATAATAGTATAAGGAACTAAATACGTAATTTTCATCTTTTATTAACAATATTGTAGTTCAGTATGGATTAAATTTTTTTGGATAAATATTTGAATGTTTTTAATTTAATATTACTATCTTACTCGTGTATATGTTTATGCTTATTAATATGATCGTGAAAAATATCTAAAAAATTATGTATTAACTGTATGCATTAAAGTTAGGATTTTCACGAAACTGATATTGTTCATATAAATTATCAGTTTATTTCAGTCAAACCTTTTAATATTAAATTTTGAATAACATTCACAATTTTCTTGTGTTAAATAATTCTCTGCATAGTTTTGTATAATATTTTTACAATTATCTTCAAGATTTACAAGTTTTTATAACATTTTATAAAATTAATAATTTTCTAATTTTGGATTATTTGAACACAAAAGTATCCATATGAGTTTTTTTTATTTTTCTTTCAATCGTCGTTATTATTATTATTTTTTTTTTTCATGCGTTATAAACATTTTAAATTTTGACAGCGATATACATTGTGTGTATTCTTGCATTCTGACCTGTGCTTAAGTTATTTTCTCGGAGACAATGATTCATGGATGATATTATTTTAAATTTAAAATAATATTACATTATTTTGGCGCACTGCGGTGAGTGAAATGAGGCGAGTGTTGAAAATCCACCGAGTTTGATCTTATCTGAAGAGAATACCTACTACAACACGTCCGTTCATTTTGGTTCATTAAGGTCGTGTTTACGCTCTCTGCTTTATGCGGTGGTGCTCTATTCTTAAGAATAAGGCAACAATGGACAAACAAGTAAATGAATAAAGAATTGAGAAATTCAAAAAATGACCTCTCTAAAGTACAATCCAGAGGCGAATCGGGTTTCAAAAAGTTATTGATCGAAACTTTTGGAAAAGTATTTCTATACGAAAAGTTGTACACAGAAAAAAAAAATAAAATAAAAAAAATAAATAAACATCATCGTAATAACACTATCTTCTTCACTTCGTTCAGAATCTAAAAAATATTAGTCTTAACAACGGAAAGACGTAAATGAAAAACTAAAGATGTCTTGTTTTTATTTATAACACATATTGTGTTCACGCTATATACGAATTTCTTTAAATTTACTAACTTTACAATCCTCAAAATGTATTTATTTGTAATTATTTTACTGATTTACTGTATAAATTCACCTTTTAAAACCATTACTAATGTGTCTTAGCAAATGTCTTTGCATGTTTACAAGTAATTTGTCAATTTGTCATTGATTAAGAAAAGATACCTATGCTTACTAACACTACTGTAGTATTTTTTTCATCCAGAAATTGGTGTTTATGCATTTCAAAAAAGATCTTTGCTATTTATTGTACGTCTTTGTGAAAATTATAATTTAATTGGTTGTGTTAGTTAACTTAATATTCTTAGTTAATAACATGCACTGCTGAGTAATATCAAAATATGTAATATTTAGTTTTTTTTTTTTTAAGTTTAAGCCATACATCAGTGTGTGATAATTTTATTTCTTATCTTTAAAAATTATAAACCATACTCATAATTTATTATTATCTACAGAAGTAATTAGTCTTGTCTGTATTATTAATATATGTTATTACTCATTTTTCACTGTTAAAATCAAATAGTAATCTGCCAATTTACATTTTTATAATAAATAATATCAGTTCCCTTTCATCCAATATAGAATTAATTAATAATAATATTAATACACATTAATAACAAGTCAAGAACTTCAATATTACTTTACATTTAATTCAGAGACACCTTGTTATGAATACGTTTGTGTGCGTTGTTGGTTATATTATATAATATGTACATTTTGGATTCTTCTTCTTTCGAACGAAAATTATGTATTTAATATTTAGTTGTGCGTGCGTGCGTGCGTGCATGTGTCATTTTTGGTATTTCATTACTGTGCTCTATCATCGAAATCTTGAAGGGTCGTGATGAAGAGCACTAAAGCTCCAAAATTAGTCTCTTTACCGCATGAAGTGGTGAACCCTTCTTTCCCACTCTAGTAGTCTTCCTTCATCCTATGTCCGTGACGTGATTAAACTCTTGTCAGTAGTTGGACAGGCCGATAATTATATTTCCGGAACGTTTGGCTCGTGACTTATTTTTCATTACGTCAATGACGTTGTACGTATGTGTTCACATTTTAGTATTTTCACTTATATACGCACAAATTGGTATATTGTGTACGTATTGAATTGTCGAGGTGTTTTGCTTTTTTGTGATATTCGTACTTATTTATGCACTCGGTAACACATTTATTTTATTTTTATCCGAAATATACTCTTATTACAAATTATTAACTGATGAAAAAAAAAAAAAAAAGGATAAACTGTTATGCTCAATTATTACATTTTTATAAGTGTTTAAATATTCGGAACATTATTGTTCAAATGACTGTTAAACTAAAGAATTTCCGATTTCTTTTAGTCATTAATTATTCGTAACATATTCACAATTTACTGTTTAAGGGTTAACAATTATTATATTTGAGCTTACTGAAAATTATATTTTATTTTCGTTAAAATCAGTTGATAAGTCAATTTTTATTATTAAAAGAGTTTTACATTTAAAAAAAAAGTACAAATAAACTAGGATTATTCTGTTATTAAATTGTTAAGTATATTCAATTTAAAACCGGCAATATTATTGTTCTGTACGATTGATTATTATAGCTTCGTTTAGAATCATTTTATTGAAGAAATCCTTTGTCCTTCATTTTTTAATTCAATACACACCCACTATGAATATCACCCCCGAGGTACGAAGATAACTCACCATGTGAAAAATGTCCAGTATTTTAATTACATAATATAAGTTATATTCCTATATAAATTGAATACAATGCTGTATTTATTTATTTTTATTTATTCGGTGTAAACCCCCAGGTGGGCTCAGCACATTGACAAAAAAAATATATAATAATAACGTTGTTAGAATAAAGATACAAGTACAGTATAATAGTATTAATTAAGTACATAATACTAAATTAAATTTACAAAATGTGTTACTCTGTTACTGTTACTATACAACGTTGTCATTTTCGAATGAAAATATATTGTATGTTCATCAAATTATTTATAATAATTTTTTCTTTATTTTTTAAAATTAAAATCTTTAAAACAACGTAAGAAACCCATTTAAATGTGCACGAAAATTTAATATATCTTTTGATATAACATATTTTGTTTTATTTTTAAATTTTTTTAAATTAGTGTGAGGTCAACTCTTCATATATATACATATGTAATCATTGATCAGGGTAAATAATTAATTTTTATATTAATCATCATTCCTATCGAATTGTTGGTATATTACTATGGGTATTATCTGGTTTGTAAAAAAAAAAAAAAAAGTACTATAAATTAACGATAAGTTCCTTACGGATGTTTCAATCGTATTTACGGACAGGCGCAATAAGAATCGCTGACATCGACCAACACGTTGACCAACGAAGACCTCTGTCACGAGAGATTTATGTAGAGATATCCAAAGTATGTATGGGGGATTAAGTCAGTATTTACACCGCGTCGCCAAGAGCCTTTTTTTGTTTTTTTGCCCCCCATTGAATTGATCCCGGGCGTAGAAAACGTTGAGCTTCGCCAACAAACAACAAACACACGCATACGCTACCCCGGACATAGGATTATCGTACTCGAGCTTTACAAATGTTTTTTATTTTGTATAATATGCAAAAAAAAAAAAAAAAAAAAAATGAGTTTCCTATGAAACGGTAGGGGTATTGGGTTTTGGATGGGTAGAAGGTGGTGGTGGTGGTGGTGGTGGGGGGGTTTGCTATGACTGAGAGGTGTAATGCGTTCAGCTGGGTTCCTGGACATTAGCGGTTTATGAATTATTAAAATATCCGACTGCCAGGAGTTTCTTCGCCGCTGCCGAGTCCATTAGATACTGGCAATATATCTGGGTGGGGAGGGGAGGAGGGCAAAGGTCGGGATAGTCAGTGGTGGTGGTTCCTCCCTCGGGGATCCTTGTGCGTCAGTTTTACATAAACCTCTCCGTCTATACGTATATATATATATATATTATACATATAAAAAGAAACGTCTGTTGGGATCAACAAAATATTGTAAATGGATAAGAGGAGTAAAATATATTACATCGGTTGAGTGAGGGTGGAGTATTTACACCTGGAACATATTTAGTAGCCGCGCCCGTTCGATTGGCCCGCTGATGGCTTTTTTTTTTTTTTTTTTAATAACATAATTTTCTCAAATGTCAGAAACTTTCGCGTCCACAAATATTATGATGTTCATCAAAAAAGAAACAAAAAAACTATGCTTATAATAATATTACGCGAGTGGATCATCGACATTACCCGAATTAAAAATTGTATTCATATTATGGAAATAAAAAAATAGATTTGAGTGACTTTAGAATAACATTCCAGGACTTCTTAATTAGTTTTATCCTTATTATAGAGGAAAAGCAACTATTAATCAGTGTGATTGATATTGACATAAAATGGTAGTTTTTAAGTATAATGTTTTCGGCTAATGAACTTGGCACGAAAATCATTAATCCGAACAACATGAGTCCATTGTTTAAAAAATTATATTTTTAAAAATTACCAAAATAAATATCAATTAAAAAAATTATTCGTACAGTATCTCAGTAATGTTTATTAGTGAAATTTTGGTAATAATTTTGATTGGAAGAAATAAGTTTTCGAGAAAATATTGTTTATGTAATATGCCAGAAAAGTTGTCTTCAAAATATTGTTGAATTCAATATGAGAATAATGCGTGCGTTTTATTATTTTTTATACGAAATGGCAATACTAATGATGGAGTGTAAAATAACATAAATAAAACTTATTAATTTTTCTATAAAGTATGAAAACAATATCACGTTTCGCATATTAATAGGAATAATTTCAACTAATTGATGAGTAAACATTGACAATAAATAATAGTAGTACTTAAAACTAATGGCCTTTATTTGAACATAACTTTATTTAATAAAATGTATGTTATGTATTCTTGTAGCAATTTTCGTATGACTTAATTTTGCTCGTTTGATTTTAAGATATTTTTTTAGAACAAATGTTGATAGTTTATTTTTTGAGTTAAATAATTGTATCTACTTAACGTTTTACATTTACGCGGTTAAATAAGTTTAAATTTCATTTCAATTGGATATTATTAATCGTGCAGATGTCTGTTTTCTAAAAATTGTTTTTTATAGTTTTCATCTGTGATATCAAAAATCAATTCCCTCTCATCTCGCACGGATATTCTTATACTGTCTATAATATTATGGTACATGATTACATCTCGCATGTTATTATTATCGTGCGAGAGATGTTTATTATGTATACCGATTTCCTTATCCCCCCCCCATACGCATATATTTAGCCATACAATATAGGTATGAAAGGATCCGTCCGTTTGTATGGGCCCCCATATTACACGGATTACTATTTACGAGGCGTGTGCCTTTTGCACGTTTCAAGACCTACTCACATGTTAATGTTCACCAGGTCCAGGTAATATCCTCGATTATTTTGAAACAACCATATTAAGTTTATACATACCATATATGTATATATATATATATAATATGTACATTACGCGCGGTAAATATTCAGCGAAATTGAACTCGGCTCTTACATCATGTGTACGTGGGTATAATCCTATATACTCGTATATTCTCTCTCTCTCTCTCTCTCTCTCTCAATCTCCCTCTCCTCATTTGCCTTTCTCACATTTCCTCTGACCTCCCCTTATTTCTCTCATATGCACTTCCTTTAGACTACGGTGGTGCAGTAGTACAAAAGGGATTTCTCTTTACATAAATACACGCAGCACATAGAACATACATTCACACACCCGTATTTACTAGTGTGGTTGAGGCACACACACCATGGATTCCGTTCCACTGATTAAACACAAAACGCGTCGTCATGCACCAAGGGCGTATTTCAGGGGAGGGGGGGCGAAGGAGCGATCGCCTCTCCCTGGGCCCATGATTTTATATATGATTTTAAATGACAGTTTTTTTGGATCAAAAATCGGATCCTGGTGGTACTTAAAGAGGTAATTTTTCCAAATTTTCGATTAATTTTTCTAAAACAAGAATTATTGACAAAAAAAACGGCAAAATTTTGGGATTTTCGTGTCATACAAATTCTAACTTTAAACAGTTTTTTTAAAAAAAGTGTGAGTGAAATGAAATAAAACATTACAAAACACAAGTTAATTCCAAAATTCTATATTTATCCCAAAAGTGGTCAAATTATATATGTATTCTGTATTACACTATCTATTGCTATAAATGGGCGATAATTTCAAGTTTCTAGTCCTTATAGTTTTTGGGGTTACGGCTAAATTATTAAAATCGGTTTCATGAAAATCTTATTTTCGGCACATCTGGGCTTTTTTACAAAATTTTTTAGCAGTTTTTCCTTGTTTTTGGAAAAAATATTGAGAATTTTGAAAAACAACTTGAAATCACTATAGTGATGCAATTTTTAACCTAAAAAGTTACTTTATGAAAAATGTTTTGATGAAAAAATAAGTTTTTCTATACGAAATGTGAAATAATGAATAGACCTCATAATAAAATCACTAGCTTTTTCTAGAATCTAAAACATTTAAAAATCGCCTCTCCCTGAAAATAGTGTCAGAGACGCCCCATATCATGCACCATGATGTTTTGCACCCGGCGAAGCAGCCAAAGTTATAAACCATTTCTAAATTCTCGTCGATCGTTGATATTTATCGTCCGGTTATTGGGTTTCTCGTCGATTGATCGAAAAAAAATTATATCTTTTATTTATATATGTTTGTTTTTTTCTTGTTTTTTTTTTTTATATATATAAGAGTATTATAATTTTTATTATTTCATATCACGTGGTCTTACAGCACTACTTGCTACTTAATTAAAGTGCTATATTTGTACCATCCAGTTTACGCTACTTACGTTGCATTACGTGCATTAAAAATTAGTTTTTCTATAAATAGTTAATTTTTCAAAAAACTCGAAATTACTTTCGTTTAAAACTTTTCATTTACCTACCTATAAAACACTTTTTAATGTTTGAATTAATTATAATTGTTCAATTCGTCTCATTAACACACCTGTTGGGTTCGTTAAAATTTGTCTAATTGGTATTAAGAGATAATTGATTTGACGTTTGACTTTCCTGTGTTTGTTTTTATTCCGTAGTAATTGGCCTAATTACTTATATTATTATTTATTAATAATTTATAACTGTTCCGAAGAAGCGAAATCATGTTTAATCCAGAGAATAAAATATGATTAATGGCACCTGTATTGTCGTCGTTTGAAATATTATAGTTTAAATGTTATCGTCGAGAAAAATCCTAAGCCTGTTTATTATAACATTTTGGATGGAAACTTAAGGTTCATTTTAATATTTAAATTTGTATATTTAGAATAATAATTTATAACGAAAACGTGTAATGTATTGAATTTCAAAATTATTACAAATATTAAAATTTGGTATTCAGTAAGAGGGAAATAAGAAATATAGTTAATTAAATAATTTATTTTATGTTTTAGATTCTGAATGAAGTGAAAAAGCTAGTGTTTTTACAATGATGTTTATTTTTTTATTTTGTTTTTATTTATTATTTTTTTTCTGTGTACAACTTTCCATATAGAAAGACTTGTCCAAAAGTTTTGATCAATAACTTTTTGAAACCCGATTCTTTTCTAGATTGTACTTAGAAGAGGTCATTTTTTGAATTTCTCAATTCTTCAATGTTTTTTTTTTGGAAAAAACTAGCCAAAATTTGACAAAAACGACTCGAAAACCATCATTTTTTGAACAGAATTTTATGAAAATTTAAACATAGATAGAAAATCCTATAAAAAAGATTTTGGTGCAAGAAAATTTTGAAAATATGAAAAAAAAATTTGGACATTTTTTTTCTTATATTATTAACTTTCTTCGTTCAGAATCGTTTTTCTGAAGAAATGATTTATCGTTTCTTTAAAATTTAATACGCCCGTCAAGAGAATACCACCCGTCGTGCGAAGTACACCAATCGTGCGAAGTATGTCCGGCTTTTTTGGAATGTATATTATTAACCCGATAGATTCCGTTGGCATTAATTAATTTTGTTATTTTGTCTAGAGTTAATAAAAAGTTAATTTTAAATATATATATTAAAGTTTAAGATAAATCCATTTATCTATTTAGCGTGGATGTAAATTCAAATTCAAGTAACAAAAAATATAAGAATAGTTATGATTTTTATTTTTTTATTTTTGGTCATAGTATTAATTTGGTATATATTATTATAATATAAAATGGATAATTTTCAAAAAAAAAAAAAAATGTGTGATTCTTACTTACTAATTATAAATTTTAGTCTCAAGTTATGATGATGAAAATGATAAGAATGGTTTGGATAAAATGATATGGTGGTAAACTTGAAAACAAAGGTTTTTGAAGTGATTCAAGTGTTCTGAAGTGAACAGGATTGTGGATTGTGTAAACAGAGTGAACTGATAGGTTTATTGTAAAGTAAGTTGGTTTCTCTTAAACAAAGGTACTATTATCATTAATTATACACATGAATATATTTTAGGAAGAAACATGCAGTATATATATTTTCACGACTGATTTTCTTTTATTAATTTTTTTCCGAGCTAAATTGAAGATTTTAATAGTTTGGGTGTTAATTAACATTACAAGCTGAAAAACCTCACTAATACGTGATTTTAGAAAATATGATAAATATCAAGTGTAATGTGGTGGCATCGTGTATTAAACAAAAATGACAATCTAAGTATTGGGGATTAGAGCAAAATCGCGTGTTACGAATTTTAAAATTAATTGTCTTAAGTGTCGTTTTTTTCGAAATACAATCCCCAAATTACAAAACGCAATGGTATACGTTTGATGAATAAAGATATTATAAAATTATCATCACAATTTCGAAAGATAACCAAAACGAAAATTAAAATCCGTCCATTAGTCTGGATTTTTTTTTTCACTCCCACTTGATATAATAAATCCCATGGATCAATTAATGATCGCTAAACCCGAAAATCAAAACGTTATATATAACGGGAATGCCATCACGTAATTATTTTTCGATTCATTTCGTTCACTTTTAATGGTCTTCTATAAGCCGCGGCCTCATGCTGTATGTAAATCCCTTTATATAATATATATATATACGTCAATACCACTTCTGAAACGCAATGTGTTTTATGTTATTTTTATTTTGTTACGAAGGATAGATTTAAAATAAAAACGTAATGGTATTTAATATACTGTTTTATTATTTACGAGAGAATAATATTATGCATAACAATGTATTCAATTTGATTATTGTAGTTATTTATTTTGTATTTTCTTACATTATGATTGTGTAATCTTGTCGGATAATGTGTAATAGCATTGATTATAGAATAGAGTCTATTCTATAATCAATGGTAATAGCACACAAGTGCCACAGATTTCTTCGTTGGTTTTAAATAATACAATATTGTAAATCCTATCGTTTTTATCACAAATTGAAACGTTTAATACAATAATAATATCCTAGTGGCGAACAGTAGAAGTGGCGGTCCGCTCGGTTGGCACTTTTTGAAGGCAGCAAAAAATGAGGTTGTTTTTCTTAGTGCTAATTTGAAAAGCAACGAGCATAAAATATGTGCGTTAATTTTTGTAATATAATAATATGTGTGTCATAAGTAAAAACTAAAAATCCACCGTCCGACATACTTTGGAACAGGATTTTTCTGATTTTTCGTTATAAATCACTATAATCTAATAATAATAATAATAATTACCTTTTTTTTTTTTTTTAATTAAATCAATCTATGTCATCATATCGAGTAAAACACAACTGTTGTTACAATTCTTGATTTTTACACGCTGGTAAACGTGTAGTGTTATTGTTTTTTTTAGGCTACTTATTTTAGATTCTGAACAAAGTGAAGAAACCAGTGTTTTTTACAATTTTTTTTTTTTTTTTTTTTTAAAAAACTACCCAAAAATTAACAAAAACGACTCGGAAACCAATATTTTTTTGAT
>JAIPRM010015164.1:0-10312 GCA_025469315.1 Stegophylla sp. TES_Ste_2020
AAAAAAACATTGCAATTGAACTGTAATAAAAATAATACCTATGAAAAAAATCTAAAATTTATATTTATGTAAACATTGTAAACTGTAAAGAAATAAACATTTTTTAAGGCACATTTTCAATTTTGTAGACATTATTTGGTACAATATAAAAAAAGGTTGGCCACCCCTGGTTTAGCTACTCCAAGACATTTCAATGATTTTGATTGACTCTTATGTAGGTTGGTAGTGTAGAAACTATTCTAGTTTCTTTCGCGCCACTTAGAATCTAAAACTAATTTTCTACATTTTCATTATTTGATTTGTTTTTTCATATTATTTACAATCTATTATCATGTATGATTTATAATATCGCAGAATGAAGGACATTTTTCTTCTTGAAAATGGTACCCAAAATACTGGATCAAAAGACGAGAATATATATGAAGTTGAAAAAATTTTAAGTAAACGTATTACTGGAGGCAAAGTTCAATACTTTCTTAAATGGAAGGATTATGATGAGGAATACAATACTTGGGAATGGGTAGAAAATCTTAATTGTGAAGATCTTATCCGAGAGTTCGAAGACAAATTTAAGAAACTGCAAAATAAGAAACGGCAGCAACAAAAGGATGGACGCAAACAAACTTTATCTAAATCTTTGAATACAAGTGTATCTTCTGATGATGGATCATCAAAAAAGAAAAAGCTGTAGTAAAAGTTAGAGAAACTGTACTTAAAAGCCTTTATAGTTCTTAAATTTATTTTTTAATAAAACATTCGAATAATAATTTACGTTTCTTTTTTCTGTAAACACATTATTAAATAGGTATTATGTTTTCTTGAAAAATGTATTTAATTTGATGTGAGTATATAGGTACTAGATTTTTTCTTTAGTTGAAATGTCATATGTTAAAAAGAAAAATTCTAAGGCCATGTTAAAACTTTTTAGTATGGACTCCTTTGAAATAATTCTGGTTACACACTGTTATCAATAGATGAAGTCACATTTGACCATGAACTACAAGCGTTACACTGTGGTTCCGGCTCCCTGCACTCTTTTTAAAGATTCTGAGGAGGATTGGAATTCTGAAGATTTGGTTGATGATTCAATTTTTAGTCTATCTATGTCACTTCGATCAGAGTGAGAAGAATTTTCTTGATTTCATAAAGACATAATTTACTTATATCTACATAATTTTTTCCTTTTTATTATTTGTGAGTTTGAGGATATCTCATGATGTACTTTTTTTTAAACTGTTTATTTAATTTGTTGGAATTAAAAAAAAAATTAAACACCATTTTTTATTTTTACTTTTTATTATTTTGTTAATCTGAGTTTGAAATGCATTTTTTTTAATTGCCAATTATAGTATTGTATATATTATATCGATAAAAAATACAGTCGCTGTCCAATATAATAATTTGGTTGTGGAACGGGCAAAACTGGTAGAGCGCATACCAAAGTAGCACCAATTTATTAATAGTACATAACTATAATAAATAAAATAACTAAAAATATTCTGTGATAATGATGTAATATTATAGTGAAATCAAATATTAAACACATCAACTTGTTAAACCTTAATGCGATAATTGTCTTTTACTATTTTAATTATTTAAAATACAAAGAGTTTAGTCAAAATTGATTATAGTTAAAACCGGCAGATATGTTATTTATAAATTGTCACTAATCAATTCCCACCATTTCAAAGAAAATTTAAAGTGCATACCTAGTAGGGTTTAAAATATATCGAGTAAATTTTCTTAGAAAAAATAACAACGGCATCCGAAATTAATATGGCGATCAAAGAAAATGATTTTGAACTAGTAAAGGTTTTAGTTAATGCTATTATCGAAGAGGTATGTAAAACTTTTAAGATAATATACTTTGTTGTATGTTTTCGTAATTTATTTATTTTTTTGTGTAGCACAAGGACACTTTTAATTTTGAACTCTTACATACAAACAACACATTCATAGAATTATGGGAAGTTATGTTCCTATGTTTGACTGTAGACAGCAATAAATGTATTAACCAACAGTGTTTGATGTGTATTCGACTACTAAGGTAAACTAAACAAACTTTATAAATAAACAAAATCATTTTTTGTTCTGTCTCATTGCAATGGGTGAATATTATTTCAAAATTATATTGTCACATTTAACAATAATGATTATTCATTATGTGTTTGCATTTTTGTGTTAAAAAATTAATTTTTATCTGATATAATTATAGATTTTATTTTTATGATTATTGGTGTTGTACAAAGTGAAACTTGCATTGACTGAATTCCATTCAATTCCATATAAACTTAACATAACTATGAATAAAATAATTATTAGTACAATAGCTTATTTTGAATACAGATTAGTTTCTATATAATATAACAACTTACCAAATAGATTTTTATGCTTTTAAATGTATATGACTGTATTGTTATTAAACAGTATTTTAAATACAAAATATAATTGTAACGCAACACAATTAAATAAAATTGTTTTTTCTTTTTATTTCATGGAATAGCTTTATCGTTAATTAAATTTTACCAATTTTGAAAAAAATATATTTTTAACTAATAAATTATGTTTCTAATAAAATCCATTAATTTATCCTTTTAATCGTCAATCTATGAAAAAAACTTTCTCTTTGTATAAAAACAGAAATATTATTTTTTAAATTAATGTTTAAATTCTTCAACTATAATGAGTATATACCAAAATTATGTTGATTGCTTAATACTATTTGTTTATAATACAATACACTATTATACCTGTTGTATTTTCTAGTATAATTATGTTATAATTTTCAGTCGAGATAAAACACATTTAAATGAAATAATAACTGAACATCAAATAAATATTCTACTTCAATGTGCCAATCTTTTTGAAGACACACTTTGTGTACTTATAACAACTGAAAATACTGAATGTAAGTTATCAAAAATGTTATTTAAACTAAAATTAAGTACATTTAAACATTAATTTGAATGTATCACAATAATGATTTTTATTATATTACAATAACTAGCCATAAATTTGACCATAAATCATGGTACTATGATTGTTTCAATTTTATGTATTTTATTAACAATTTTGTATCTCTTTAAGAAATCATCTAGTACTTAGGAGGAATTGCCCATTCTCTCTTCCATTTTTAATATTTTTATTTCAATTTTATAGTACTGAATAATTTTGTTTTTTACAGTTATTATCGAAGGCCTGAAAAGTTTGTGTAATATTGTTTATAATTGCAAAACTGCGCAGGAAGTGTGTTGTTATAACAAAACTGTAGAATGTATAATACTCAGACTGAGAACATCTTTTGAATAAAATGTTCCATATGCCATTAAATATTTTGACATCAAACTTTTATTTCTTCTGACAGCATTCAACAAAGACATAAGGTAAAATATGAATTCATATATTAAACTTATTTTCAATATGTTTAATAGTATTTTGAATTTAGAAAAAAAATCACTGAAGAATTAAATGGACTCATGTACCTTATTAAAGTTTTAGACAAGATATTACACGTCGTCACTGATCTTAAAAATAGTCAATTCAAGTTACAGGTATGTGAGTTTTAGTTTCAGGTTAAATAAATAAATAATGAGTCACAATTGTTGTAGGAAGAAAATTTGTTGCTTAGTTATGAAGTTCTTAAAACGTTGTTCAATTTAACAATAATAATCCCTAACAATGATTCATCTGAGGAAGGAGACAATTTTATTTGGGTTCAGCTGGTTTCCATACTATGTGGTTTCATCGTTATATCAACTTTTTTTCCATTATTTCATGAAAATATTATTAGGTATTTTAAATGATTTTTTTAGATTAATACCTATTCAAATTAAATATTAACAATCATATTTTAGATATTTGCTTCTGATATAGTCATCATCACAACATTTACAATTAAAATATAATATAAAATATATAAATATATAATCAATTAAAATAATATTAACTACCAATCGGATAGCTTAGTACATGATTATTTCACTTCATTTCTCTTATAGTAGTCAGGCTTATCCATAAAAATTACAAGTTTTGTGATGATGACTGTGTTAAAGTAAAGACTGCATGCTGTCAGTCTTACAATAACATTTAGCCAATATTGTAATACAGTAACAATCACATTTTTAGCAATGTTGTAAATTTGCTAACCAATGTTTCTGCGCATTGTTTAGACCAATTGTTAATTAAAATACATTGGTGCGATTTAAATCCTTTAAAATTTGTAATAGATTTTCTTGACCACCAATTATCAAGTACAGAGGTAAGATATTATGTGTATTTATGTATATCATACATTTATATTTTATTTCTTTTTTTTTTTTTAGGTCCCAGCATACGAAAAAATTTCTCCTTCAGTAATGGTCTTAATAAAAGGATCAAGAGCTATTAAAAAATTCCGTTGTGAAGTTCGATATGAAATTTAACCACCACTTAAAGATGTGATCAATCGACCTGAACAAGGAAATACATTTGTAATAAACTATGTCGTTTGCTTACTGCTTCTGATGGGCATGTACGAGATTTAGTTGCTGAACTGTTATTTGTTTTGTGTAAAGAAAATGGTACTTAAATATATTCATTATTGAATAAATAATATTGATTTATAGAAAATTTTAAACTTTTGTTAATTTTGATTTTTAGTGGGTCGTATGATTAAATATACTGGTTTTGGTAATGCAGCTGGTTTGTTTGCGAATCGAGGATTACTTAGTAAAACAACAAATCCAGATAGTGAAGCAAGTGATACTGAAGAATACCAAACGTTTAAAGACAAGTTAATTTTCAACTTTATTTTTATGTAAATACAATAATTACATAAGTGTTTTTTTTTTTTTAGAATCAACCCAGTTCTTGGTTGTTATGAACCACCCAAACCGAACCCGCTGGAACAAATGACTGATGAACAAAAAGAAGACGAGGTTATGCAATTAGTTTCTAAAATGGATAAACTTACCAGGTACTTTAACGATTTTGTAGCCTGTGCCATTCATGCTATGACTTTTGTTTTTATTTTAGAGCGGGAGTTATACAACCATGTAAAATTGGTGATGATGGTCGTCCAAAACCTATTGAACATGTCTTTCAACTTAAAGAAGTATTAATGAGTCATTTAAATATTTCTAAAAATAAGGATGGTTCAGATGATTTAAGTGATTAATATAAATTAATATTTCATAATCAAACCATTTACTAAATTTTTATTTTCTAAATAGTCACTAGTTTACAATTAAATGTATATAATATTTCTACTAGGGTATTTAAATAAATTTTTAAGTTTACAAATATCTTAATTATATATATAGCTATCATCCTCCTATTGAATTTTTGTTAAATCATAATTTTTCCATTCCAATATCTAATACTAATAATATAATACTTTACAACAAATGCAATTATGAAATTCTTTGTAATTTTCTAAATAGATTCGACTTCTTTGAACATTTTAATGGCTTGGATTTAGATTCTGCTATTGATAAGTTTTATGAAATTATAAATCATGCCATTAATTCATTTGTTCCTAAAATGCGCCTAAATTCAAACTACTCACCTATTTGGGCAAATCCTGAAATTCGAAATTTAATTAACTTTAAAAAAATTGCCCATAAGAAGTATAAACTTAGTAAAAATTTTAATGATTATTCTATTTTTTCGGATCTCAGAAAACAATGTAAAATTATGTCTAATAATTGTAGTAATAATTACATAATTAAAATTGAAAATGATATTGTTAGTAACATAAAGCCATTTTGGAAATACATAAATAGTTTGAAATCACATAAATCTAAATTACCTGAATGTTTTGAATACAATGGTACAAGCTCTGGGTGTATTAATGATTCTGCTGCTTTTTTTAAAGATTATTTTTCATCTGTATATGTTAAAGATATTGGTAGCATAGATTTTTCACATTTATCTGTTTCAAATGTGAACACAAGTGTAAATTTTGGTTCTTGTGTATTGTATGAATGTGAACTATTTGATTATTTATCTACTTTAAATGTACATAGTGGTGTTGGTCCTGATAATATTCCGCCAATTTTTATTAAAAATTGTTGCAAGATTTTGATCAAACCATTATTATATTTATTTAATACATCTTTATCCACTGGGTACTTTCCTTCATTTTGGAAAAGATCCTTTGTGATTCCATTACACAAATCTGGTAATATTTCTCATGTCTGTAATTATAGACCTATTTCAAAAATGTCTGTTATACCTAAAGTGTTTGAGGCTTTAATAACTGCTAAATTTACAGGAATTATGAATAATTGCTTATCTAGTTCTCAGCATGGCTTTCGTTCTAAGCATTCTATTATTACAAATAATCTTATATTTCAATCCGATATTTTAAACTGCATAAGTGAGGGTAAGCAACTAGATTGTATTTATACCGATTTTAAAAAAGCCTTTGATAAGGTTAATCATAAGTTGTTGTTATTTAAACTAAGCTGCTACGGTATTCATGATGTATTTTTAAAGTGGATTGAATCTTATTTATATCACCGAATTCATCAAGTAAAATTATCAAATACTCTATCTAGAGATTTCATTGCATATTCAGGAGTACCACAAGGATCGCATTTGGGTCCGTTATTATTTCTTATTTTTATAAATGATATGCCATCCATATTTGATGACGGAATTAATGTTTTATTATTTGCTGATGATACGAAAATATATACTGCTATTAATTCTATAAATGACTGTATGTCTTTACAAAATAACTTAAATCGTTTTGTTGAATGGAGCATGTTAAACTATCTTCCTTTAAATATTGATAAATGTAAGGTTATATCTTTTGTTCGTAATGATGGCCCATTAATCGTAAATTACCAAATTTTAAATTATCAGTTGAAAAGAGAGTCTTTAATAAGAGATCTAGGAATATATTTTAGTTGTGATTTTACATTCAATGTTCACTTTAAAATAACTATAAATAAAGCTTTTAAAATGCTTGGTTTTCTGAATAGAAGTGCTATACAATTTAAAAATAAATCATGTTTAAAATCATTATATTGTTCATTGGTTAGATCACTGTTAGAATTTGGATCTCAAATATGGTCTCCAAATTATGCTATTCATATCATGAAATTTGAGAATGTTCAGAATAAATTTTTAAAGTCGTTAGCTTTTAAGATGAATCTCCCGATTTCTAGGGAGTCGTATAATTTAATTGGGAACTCCATTGGTCTCGACTCTTGTGTGCTTAGACGTAAAATTGCTGATATTATGTTTATATATGACCTTATAAATTATAATATAGACAGTCCTGATTTGTTATACCAAATTGGTTTCCGTATCCCGATTCATTCTACTAGAATTTCAACTTTGTTTCATCAACCTAAATATAAAACAAATTTAGCAGCTGGAACTTTTTTCCCCAGAGCTCTATCTTTGGCAAATTCTATTTGTGTTCATGTTGATTTTTTTTACACTCCCCGCGATAATTTTAAAAATTTAATTCTATCTATCCTTCGTTCTTCCTCTTAATTTTATCAAATATTATGTAATTTTTTTAATTGATTTTATGTAATTGTGCATTGTTTATTGTGATAAAACTATTATTGTACATTTTTTTTTCTTTTATTATCATTATCTTATTATTATTATTATTATTATTACTAATATTATTTTTATTTTTTTTTTTTTTGCTAGCTATTATTTATCAATGTAAAAAGGGCAATTTGCCCGTTCATGAATTATAAAATAAAATAAAATAAAATAAAAATAACAATAAAAAGTTCATGCATTTTTGTTATTGTCAAATGTGCATCTAAATAAATAACAGGAAATGTTGTCTAATGTGATTCCTTTGAAGGAAAAGACGAAAGATGGTCGTGTATCTTACCCAGTTGGGTCTAACATGTTTCCTCGACTTCTATGTTTTCCTCTCATATCAATAGGTGACTCATTAGTTGCATGCAATTTGTTCAAACGTTGTACTACATTGTTTGATATTGAATGAAGGCTTAAAAATGCTTTGCGACAAATTTCAACTTGACTGCCACTTTTTTCATACCATAATATATAAAAGAAAATGCGTTTTGTTTTGATTCAGACGATAAAGGCCGATGTCTATGTACGTCAACTCTTTCAATAAGGCTTAAGAGATACGTGTCACGTTCATTTTTAGGACGATCACCGTAAACTTCATTAATAATACAATTTTTTTCTTCTACACTAAAATAATCCATACATTTTCTTCGACAGTTACTGTTTGAACCGGTTTCTCTAGCCTTTATTAAATTACCTTTATGTATACAAAACTCTTTCCCTCTTTGCCTAGCCAATTTTTCTATTTCCTTTATGTGTCGGGCTTTATTTAATTTATTACGTTTTCTTTTTGGTTCTGAAGTACTTCCTTCTGAATCTGTCGACATCACATTAACTATTATAAGCTTATACGCACTATAAGCATTAAATATTTTACGCCATAAAAACAAATAACTAAACAAAATAACGATCAACGCCACAAACGATTTACACTGACTAAATGCCGAATGAAATGCATATCGGCGTTCCCCATAATATAATATTATTATTCGCTATCGACATAAAATATAATCAAAAACAATATGTTATAGACAAAATGACTTGTTATCTTCACTAAAACTACGACTATAAATAGATGAAAACTCAATCCAAATAAATATTAAATTCGAGATTACTGAAATAATATAATAATTATTATGATAAAACTAGTGAGTGGAAAAAGATTACATTCCAGGAATATTATCTTTCTTTGACTCAACGTAAACTTTAAGGCTAAATTTATAAAATAAATTACAATGGAATATTATCTTTTATACGCTCATAATACGAGTCTACTTCTTGGCTACAATATGGCTATATCATAGATATTTAACATATTATGGATACGGCATTCCGTTATACATTGTATATACACTGATTAGGCCAACATAACGGAGAGAGAAACGATGGTTCTCACTCACACAGAAGTTTTCTGTGTGACAAAGAAAGTAAAACTCTTGTAAGAGAGAGAAAACACTAATACAGATAATTTATAAGATATTTCAAATTTTTTGTCGTTAATCAATATCATTTTAATTTAAATATTATGTTATGCTTATGATTTTATAGTATTTTAATTTAAAAGTAAGTAATATATTATTATTAGTAATATATTATAATTGTAAAAAATGGTTGTCAAATGTTTAGTATGTTATAGAAGTAACAAAACTACTGAAAATGCCCAATGTAAAATCAGCTTTCATTCGTAAGTACTTTTCTTGTTAAAATAATTAATTTTTAGATGCCATCATCTTTTTAGTTATAAATATGATTAATGGTATATTTTTAATCGTGATTATGGCTGTTATTAGTGTTCATGCATTATAGTAATAATTATTGGAAAAAAATATGTTTATTTTTAAGTTTCCCAGTAAATCCTGATTTACAAAAACAATGGATTGATAAATGTGATCTAGAAGATATAATAATAAAAAGATCCCATAAAATATGTTCAATACATTTCAGTGAAGATTCATATCTACCAATGTTCCCTAAATCTAAAGGTTTAAAACCAAATGCTATCCCATCATTATGTATGAATTCTAGGTAATATAAATGTACCTATTTAATAATAATTATTATTAAATGAAAAATTATTATAATAATTTTTCACATAATCTATGTATACTGTAAATTATATGATGATTAATTTCTTACTAATTCATATGTATATACCTAGTTCAATATCCGTTAACAAATCGGACACTAGAGTTCTGCACGGTCCGTTTTTTTCTAGACCGGACTGGACCGATACATTTTAACCAAGACCAGGACCGGACCGGACCGATAAAATAAAAAAAAATTTAGACCGGACTGGACCGATAAATTTTAACCAAGACCAGGACCGGACCGATAAATTTTAACCAAGGCCAGGACCGGACCGGACCGATAAATGTTAACCAAGACTAGGACCAGACCGAACCAGACCAATAAAATAAAATTGAAACTCGGGGTCGCCACTGACTATTATTCATTACTAATTTTATAACACGTACGACGTACCTATCATTTAAGTATAATTTAAAAGCACTTGAGATAATTATTATACCGTACAGAATTTATTAGACGATTAAATAATTTGTACTGAATAGTATGTTATGTAGAGTCTGCTGTGTGGATAATATCGTGCAGTAAGTAGTGACTAGTGTAAACGATCTAGGTAGTAGGTATCTACAAATTACTATACCTAGGTACTTATCTAATACCTAGTTGGGTACGAGTTAGGGTAACATAGAAAAAAAATAAGTAAACTCAAACAAAATAATAAATGTTAAAATTAGTA
>JAIPRM010015165.1:0-10312 GCA_025469315.1 Stegophylla sp. TES_Ste_2020
AATAATGTGTTAAAAACAAAAATTCCACTAATTAAAAATTGCACTATACTAACAGTAAAGTATAATTAATTTTGTTCATTATAATTAATGTATTTCAACTCGTGGCCTGCGTAACAAAATATAAGTACGAATGTGGCCCAAATGTAAAACGAAGGTTGAGTATGGCTGAACTAGAGATCGTTGAAAATTCTTCGAAATATAGGTTTGCTCGCGAATATTTTCAGACACCGAACGGCGATGAAGCAGACGCAGTGTAATGCAGTGGATAAAATATCATCAAATCATCGGATTGCTTGAAACGAAATCTCTGGGTTTTTTTTTTTTTTTTTTTTTTTTTTTTTCTAACGATTCTTAAATTACAATTTCATATCAAATTATATGGTATACGTTTTTTAATAATCAAATTAATATTATACAATAATATTTAGACGAAGAATGCAATAATACCTACGAAAGTTTATCACACGTAGGGCGAATAAAACATTTTTTCACAACAACCAATGTATTACATAATATTATAATACTTTTCTACCTGTTTAAGTAAATTATTATTGTGCAATATGTTTCGAAAATTTAAATCGCATTGAACCTACCTACTTATGCGCTATTTACATTTTATTTAATATACAAATATTTTTTTATATTGAGCAAAATAAATAATAAAAAACATTTTAAATATGCAATTTAAAATCACAGACATCTGCAGAGAATACTTTAATAATTTATGATTATGCTAGATTGTAGGCTCATAAAAGTAAAATAGTCATAAAATTCCACCTCCTATTCAATGTGTTTCTCTATATAGTTTCGTCTTTCAAAACTTCTTAATAGCACAATAACATTTTTTAACAATGACACGATCTTTTGTTTGTAGAAAATATGTATCGATTGAATGTTATTTAAATAGTATACTTAAAATTAGACAATTATTATTTTACGAATTCCTATATTCAGATATTTAATAATTGTCCTCACAAATAATATGCTAATACTATTAAAAATAACATAAACTAGCGAGAGCAGTAATGTAAAGTTTACAGTATTATTTATAAATAATATGTTTTAGAATGTTTAGTAACTAAAATAGTTACTAATTTAGGTACAAATTTACAAAAATGTATTCTTTTTCAATATTGCCATGTAGTAAGAGCAAAAACAAATCTAACGACAAATTAATGTTTTATAAATTTACACAATATGTAAATACATAATAACATAATAAGTACATAATGTTATATTATTACTGTAATAATATTATTTAATTATTAAACTTAAATATGTACTTAACATCAATATTAACATTTGTGTACATTAATAAATAGGGCTGTAATTTCGTAGGAATCTGCTTTTTTAAGCTGATTGTGAAAAATAGCTTTCTAAGCACAGAATTTGATAATTATTAAACAACAAAAGCATTTATGAAACTTTTTTCATTTTTTGACGTTTTTAATATTTGAGCAATTTTATTACCTTTTTATGTCATTTATTCTTTTTATTAATTCATTTTCGTGTATTTATCAAGTTTCGTCATTTTACATCTTTACGTACATATTTTTCGATTTACATATTCTGTATATTTATATCAAATTTATATTTTATAATTTATATGATTCCAAAATCAAAACCGCTTTTTTTGTCAACAATGCGAAAATATGTCAATGAATTTAGCCCTGAAATTTTTAGTACGGATTGTATAATATTATTTTATTATTTATTAAAATGCAAATTTTTCGGCATTTTCAGTGCATTTTAGACTGAATTTTTTGATGTTTTTTTAAGGTTTTTCACTGCATTAAAAATTCATAGCAATTAATTAACGATGGGAAAATGTTAATTTTTTTAATTTTCATAGGCACATTTAAATATTTTACTTCAAACCTCGCTTGAAATAAACTATTAAGTATTAAATGAACATGTTAATTTATTAAAGATATAAATAACATTTTAAAGAATAACATAGTAAGCTCTAAAAAAAACTATATTCTATTTGTTAGAATTTTCTTCGTTTTAAGATAATTACAAAGACAAATACCGGTGTTCATTATAGAAACGAGCACATACACACAGAACTCACGTTTCCCGTCCCAAGTAAATAAAGTGGAATTATACGGTACTGTAAGTTTCATCAATTATTTGCTTTCCATTAGAGAAGGAAATTGGGGGGTAGCGAGATACTTAGTTTCCTAAGAGCTGATACCGGCTTTATTGGACGTTACACTATGGTTCAAAAATTCAATGAATTGAAAATTTTACATACTTCGTTAAAAATTAAATAGTAATGCCAGCGCGAATTACAACATTCTTAACACTAATAAATACTCTGGTAAGATTGTAAATTAAAAAAATTGTATTTGACATAGTGAGGACATAGTGACATAGTGTTTATTATAACGCATCGTTTTAATGAACGATAAATAAAACAAGATTTTTAAATTTTCAATAACTTCTTATAAAAAATATCTTCAATAAATGATCCAATTTGTGAAAAAAACAAACCATATAAAGTACCTTAGTTAGAGACGTTCGTAAATTATTAGTACATATAATTAAATAAATCAATCATCATCATTAATTCACAAATGAGTATTATTATCTAAGTGATAAAATGATACGAAATAATAATTTCAATGGCAAAATATATGTGGTGGGTGTATACCACTTAATAAAAAAATGACGACTAAAGTTTAACGATTAGCTCATCTGATGTTCTAGACAGGTTTACAATAGTACTTATTATAATAATACAAATCATCGTATTCGGAAACTTGTTTGAAGGAAGCTCTGTAGTGTATAATTCCATTAAAAATGTTATTGCTATCATAGTATTTTTTTTTTTTTTTAGAGAAAACCGAACCCACTGATAAATTATTGGAGAAATTTTCAAGTTTGGCCACACAACACACAGTTTTATTTACTGGAGAACGGTATTCGTTGTGGCCAGGACAATATACACCGATTGTGTGTGTGGGTTCTAAAACGGACAAAGAACATCAGCTGTATAGATATCGAAACAGATTAATGAAAACTGAGTAGTTTGATTTTAGTTTTGACATACGAGGAAATGAAAGGTAGGCGTCATAGACGAAATTTGCAGTATATGATGATTCAGTTTACGAATAAAATTATCTATGTAAACTAAACTATAAAAAAATTATAAAAAGTAAAATGTGCGAGGTTTTTAAGTATACCTACGAGTTACGAATAATATAGGTAGTACAGACAAAAATAATAATCATTCATTTAGAATATCGATTAGATCACTGAGAAATAAATCTTAAAGACTAGTTATGAAATGATTACAAAGTAACACATGTTAATTTAAGTAGTCGTGAAAATAATCAATTTTAAAATTTAAAACGCGTACAAGTAATTATAATTCTTCGAGTCAATTTTGAAATTAAATATTGAACATTTACACGAAAATGTTCTGAACGAGGTAAATTATTTCTGTTTTTTAAATTTTCCTGTGTTTTATTTTAAACAAGATGTTTCACCAATTCACCAATTTAGGCAAAACTTGTCGAATTTCTGGTAGCATATCTTGAAAAAATTGTGAAGAATCTGAAAATATGATCTCTAAGAATAACGAGTAGTAGTAGCTCTAAATGATATAAATAAATGCTTGTATTTTCTGGTACAGGTATAGAGAGACTGTACGACTTAAGGACTATTTTTAATATCCAGTATCGTATTAATAGATAATTGATAAATATACACATAAATAATAATTACAAAATA
This sequence comes from Stegophylla sp. TES_Ste_2020, assembly GCA_025469315.1. Taxonomy (NCBI): domain Eukaryota; kingdom Metazoa; phylum Arthropoda; class Insecta; order Hemiptera; family Aphididae; genus Stegophylla; species Stegophylla sp. TES_Ste_2020. Next base: position 3,739 of record JAIPRM010015165.1, read on the forward strand.
ATACTGTAAAACTATATTCACAACGCTCAGAATCTTAAACTGTAATCTTTTATTCTACCTACTTAATCAAAATAGATTTGAGATAATAATAGTTGTTAATAATTATACTTATTTTGAACTTTTAATAGGTATATTATTTTTTCACTAGATTTTACTCCACATATACAATTGAATACAATTCTACATTTCAAGTAATGTCTACAACGATATGATAAACAAACACCAAATTAAACCTTTAAGCTTATAAACTTTCAAAAGCAAGCAAAATATGAGTGAGAAGATCTTTCTTAACTGAGAGGTTTACGCGTATTAAGTTATTAATTTAGTGTAATTATTTTATTGCATTAAACCTCATGGCATTTAAAATACTTCATTGTTATAATGTCAATTATGTGAATTTATATGGAAACGTACTAACCTAACCCAACATAATATTATTAACATAATTATAAATTAATTGCGATGCTGAAATTTAAACAACAAAATTACCTATATTTTTAATTAGGTAACAACTCTTAATACGTTGGAAGATATAATGAACCTATGTAACTAACCCCCAACTAACCTGCAAATGTAAAACTATAAATACGCACTAAAAATTTACGAATTGTATTTGTACTATGTTATATTATGTTTATGTGAAACCCATATATTACGATCACAAATTTAAAAGGACATTCTACAAAATATGCAGGTGCAGTCACGTACGGGTGAACAAAAATAAAATCGAATTTATTATAAAAATAACAAAATAAATCCCTGAAAAGAAGTTGTAGATTATTCAACCATTGTACATAACATACAATAAGGATAACAAAGGAGGATATCATCCAACCAATATTATATACATATTATGTATAATGTATATACTCATACACTTATGTACCTATTATATATACATATAATTCTCAATAGGTAACAACCACCACCTGCACATCTATGCATGTTGCATATACAGCATAGTATATGATTAGACACCCGCGGTGCATTGTGCGTACGAATGCACGACCAGCCATGAGGAACAACCGTGGATCCATAATGAAGTATAAAATCTCACCTCGTCACTTGCCTTAATGCAATAAATGTTTCGTTTAATATTAATTAGACTCAATACGGTGGGTGTTGGCGATATTATAATATAATGATTGTTAAAATAAAGATTCTAAAAAGATGATTCTTGGACAGTCACTAAGAATATTTTACAGGAAGCTTTTTGTTACTTTCATCCTTATCCGTCTAATGGTTGACTTTTATTCAAAACTTCTTTAAATAATATGATAACGGTACAACAATATCGTTACACTCGACGAATTGAAAATACAATATACCCGAGTACAGGTACTTACTCAAAATGTAGTCAACGAATATACGGCCAAAATAATGACTACACACGCCATTACAATTCAAGTGACATAAAATATTTGGGTTTTTTTTTTTTTACAGCAGTAAGTAGAAAACTTTTATTCGAAAATTCAAATACAAAAACTTTGAACAAATATTTTGACTTCGTATTTTTTTTTTTTTTCATTATTTGGATTAAAGGTACTTACGCTTTAAAAAAGAGATATTTGTTTTGCTATCCACTTAAAATATTTCATTCTAAGAAATGAATTTAATTAGAACATGTATAACAAAAAGGTAGTAGGATACTTTGATAATATATACGTAGGTAGTAGATACTTGTGCACAAGGTATACGCTCTTTGCGGGTTATTATTTAAGACACAGCTACTATTGTAAGTAATAACTACAAAACAATTTACCAAGAGGATTTATCAAGTAAATTAATTAATAATAAGGTTAACAAAAATATGTTATGATTTCAATATAAAAAGTAAAATAAAATAAAATCAAAGAAAAATAAGGTATAGACAAGAGGAGCCAGACCTTCCCACCACGGGTATTCTTCACCCCTCGGGCTAACACACACTCTTAGTGGGTTTTTTGAATTTTAAAGAAAAGAAAATTCATTTCTTCAATAATACGATTCTGAGCGAAGTGTTAATAATATAAAGAACAATAATAGTCATCATTTTCAAAACACCAATCAAGAGTATCTGACCCGAGAAGCGAAAAAACCCGTGGTGCGAAGTATGTCTTGGTTACTTGTTTTTACTTCACTTATCTTTGCTTTATTTTACTTTACTTAACTTTTCTTTATCCAATAAAGAGAAGGAAAAAACAATTTAATGAGAAAAAGTGTAAGAAAAAAAATTTTCTTACGCAAAAATATTTCTATCTAAAATTATTGTCTATCTGTACTTAAATTTTCATAAAGTTTGGTTTAAAAAAAGTTTCCGAATCTTTTTTGTCAATTTTTGGGTAGTTTTTCCCAAATTTTGAGAAAACAATTGAGAATTTCTAAAAAATACCTCTTTATAGTACCATATAGAGGAAAATCCGATTTCAAAAAGTTGCTGGTCGAAACTTTTGGACAAGTATTTCCATACAAAAAAGTGTTTAAAGCAAAAATAATAAAAATAAATAAATGAAAAGAAACATCATTGTAATGATGATTGCTTTACTCAGAATCTAAAATTTGTAGGTATGGAATTGGGCATGATTCCCTTGATTTTTTCCGTTGCATTATTAGTATTTATTATAAAAATCAGGGTAAAAATCAATATTCACAGCTGTTCGATGAAATATTTCAAGATTCTTCTGAGATAAAACTTTAATAACATTTAGGAAAAACGAAAATTTCATATTTGTATTCGCAGTATTATTTTATGACAAAGCAATAATATTGGATATAATCTGCCAATAAGATGGTCCCATATTACAAAATTCCTGTTTTAATAAGAAAACGCGTATAATATGAATAAAATAAATCGGATGGAGTCTGAATATAATATACTCCTTGTACTAGCGTGTTTGTAAAACATTTAAAAATAATGTAGTTCATTATTAAAAGTCAACTTCCTTAAAAACAAATTATAAATAAATTAACGACAGATCTATTTTATAAACTTGTTATTCTAAAGTAATTTCCAAGCATTTTTCATTAGTTATTAAAAGAATAATTAATAGGTAAAACCTATTCACGAGCTTAAAAATATACCTTGTATAATAAATTCCCATAATTCGTAAAGTATAATGACAGGATATTTTATAATCTATCCATTGATATGAATGGAACTTTTAAACAACGTTAAGTATCAACTTTTAGGTTTGTATTATCTGAAGATAACAGGTTATAAATAATTTTTATCAAAATAAAACTTTTAATAGGTATGCGGGCCATCTTCTTTTTTTTTTGTACAGTCGTATATAGACAAAACATTTTCGAAAAAAAATGATAAAATTTTTTTGGGAATTGTCTCATTTCCTAGAAGTACCTATTTTTCTTAATAAGATTTTAAATATTGGATCCCGATAACCTAACCTAACCTAAGCTGATTTTTTCAAGTCAAATACCTCACGATTTTTTTTTATAATCAAAACCTTATTGAGTTTTAAATTCAGAATCCAGTAAAAATTATTTGAAAGAACTGACCTCTCAGAATGAAATTATACATACACTAATAGGTATGAATATAATGACATAAGTCGGACATAGGTATCTCAACATTTTTGCTTTTGATAAGTATATAATATATCGAACCCTTATACATTTTTTTCTGACCTCCACCCTCACCATAATTTTGCTGAATATATCTAAACTTTCAACTTTAACTTCGATATATATTCGATATGGTATGCTTCATTAAAAATAGCTGAATTAATGCAATAAAAATAAATCGAACATTTGTTTTCTATATTATTTGTGTAACGATACCTATAACAATTAGATTATAATTCTGTAAATATTAACAATAGTAATATAGAAATAGCATTATTTATAAACATTTTCCAAACTGAATTCAAATTAAACACACTTAATACGTACGTAGGTACACATTAACACTTTTTATTAGACATTTTATGAATTCAATATTTTTTTATATAATTTTAAAAGAAAAAATCATTAACATTTCAGCGGGCACTAGTTTATTTATAACAATTATTTACAATATTTAAGGAATAAAATCAGTACAAAACATCTTAAATGATTAATTACATTACCTATTGATAAACAAAAGTTACTTTTTATTACAATAATCGAATAGGTGCCTCTACCATAGAAATAATCTTTTGAATTACACTTGGTAGTTTATAATGTACCATTTCATTGGTAAAAGTAAAAGGGAGACATAATAAATAATGAGCCCGGCAGCAATTCCACTGTGTTTGAATGTTAGCCAAGAAACTAAATCCTCCTTTTATATCTTTACATCGAATTGGTAGGATTTTCTAAGTTTTACAGTAAGTCTACAGACGTTAATATTGTAGATTTACCTTTTATTTTTGTATAAGATCAGATCGTTAATTTCGTCCTATAGGTAACCCACATTACTGAAGTCTAACCAATTTTATTTTTTTAACTAATTTATATGCTTGTAGACATAACGACGTAAGTACAACTTATCTGATCTGTGTGTATTAAATTAATTAATAAAAAAAAAATCAAACATCCTACGATTATACCTACCTATTATTGTTTTGAATAAATTAATTAGGTAGGTAGGTACATATAAAATAACTGATCGCAAAAAACCAAATATTAAATTTTTAATTGTGTGTTAATTTTTTCAACGTAATATACGAATTCATTTCCAAGACTTACTACAACGTGCCTTATAAAGTTCTAACATATAATTATGAGAAAAATGTTCCGTATTGACGTAAGTTTCGTGTTTGGCTGCCTGACAAGTATTAGTAATAAATAAATGTCGCGTCAACGAGAGACCATGAAAACCATTCAGTACCTAATAAACAACACCCCGCCATCAACCTTCGCTTAAATCACGGTCAATGTCACAGGTATAATCATATCGTTAGAGAAGTAATTAAATATAATTTAATTTATAAAAATGATCTCCAATCTATGATTTTAGTAAGAATTGTCTTAAGAGGATAACGCTACACTCCTATGTGTTATCTCCATCTCATCAACGTACAACATAGCAAATTCGAGTTCAACGGAATTAATTTTACATCACCAGCATTAGAATAAATTGACCCATTATCAAGTTTAAACGTAAAATCATTATTCGTATTCCTATGTAGGGTTTTTAAGATATTTAAATTTTCGAGCAAGTCATAAGCATTTTCAAATAGTTATATTTTAGACATTTACAGTTCGCTTAAAAATTGAAGATATTAAAAATCCACATAGGAATACAAATAATTTTACCTTTAAACTTGATAATGGGTCAATTTACTATAATATTAAAGTTGACGATGTAAAATTGATTCCGCTGAACTCAAATTTGCTGTTGTACGTTGGCAAGACGGAAGTAAAAAACGGCATAGATCGAATAATTTATTTTATTTTAAATCTTTAAGTTGGTAATAATATTATATTAGGTATACTACCTATATGTTTTTTTTCTTCAATTTAATTATAACCTACACCCCAAACTACGGTCTAATCTAGCACTTATAATATTTTAACGTGGGTAGAATTATACGGACCAATTATAAATGAATCACTTTTGCCCTTCGTTTCAGTCAACCCAAATAACAAACACATTAATTTGTATTTATTCAGACAATACTTTCATGTTTAGATATATCTAATATTTTATAGACAATTATAATAATTTAGGAGACGAGGCCAGTACATTCAATTTTGCATAGAAAAATAAAATACCTTCCTATTGACATATATTCCAACTCCTCTTATAAGGACTTCCTTAGATTTGACACAAGAACAAGAGAAATATCACAGTATTGCCATATCCTAATCATTGCGCGATGATACGACATAATCATATGGGTGAAGGTAGTTTCACATTATATAGCTACGTGTATAAATTTATGTAAATTCTATCTGTACCTATAATCAGTGTCAATTCCAATAATTTATAAATTTCCTATCAATAAATATAATCTGTAACTCACTACAAAGTACGAATATTCAACCATTTAATAAATAAATAAGTGTAGGTACCTACCATACATAAATACATATTATTATTTGTAAGCTAAAAAAAAAAAAAATACCTATCTAAATTGTTATTATAATGTATTTTGCACAATCGATTTAACTTTAAAGGGGTAAGTATTTTTTTCAAAAAACATTTAGTTTAATTGTGCGAAAGTGACGCGATTGTTTCGGGAAAAGTTAACACGGGGATGGTCTCAATATTTCCACGATAAAAGAGAAAAAAAGACACTTTTATTTACGCTCAGTCTAAACCTTCCATTTTCTGTAACGTAGGACAGTAATAACAAGGCAATGGCTTGGGGTCCTTCCATCATTTCGGTTGACGCTGACAAATCTCCGGTTCAGCCAATTTCCTTTCCGTCTCTTTGCCGATAAACCCTAACTGTTTTCTCTTAAATTTGGACAATAATGACCATTGTTTCTGCTACCTACAATCCTTTTTTTTATAAGATTTTTCGATTTTTTTTTTTTTTAACGCCAACAAAAAACCCAAGTTAATAAATGCTCACTTGTCTATATAGTGATCGATTATTCGGTAACACCACACGGGCGACAAAAGGATGACATTTTTCCAACAAAAAAC
>JAIPRM010015166.1:0-10311 GCA_025469315.1 Stegophylla sp. TES_Ste_2020
TCAGAATCGTTTTACTGAAGAAATGATTTATCGTTTCTTTAAAATTTAATACGCCCGTCAAGAGAATACCACCCGTCGTGCGAAGTACACCCATCGTGCGAAGTATGTCCGGCTTTTTTTATTTTGTATTAGATAGTATGTTATTATTTATTTAAATTATATTTTATAGCATTATGCCGTTATTTTTAGTAGTTAGGATATACTTACATTTATTTCAAAATCTATAGTACCTACTTATTTTACACATTTTTTTGTCTATTAAATTACAGAAGTACAATATAATATCAAATTAACAATAAGTTTTACTATCGACTTTGCGCACTGGTTATAACATTTTCTGTAGGTTTCGTCACAGGTTTAGAAAAAAAAAGTTAAGGCAAGAAAACCGGACATACTTCGCACCACAAATATTCTTCGCTCCTCGGGTCAGATACTCTTGAAGGGTGTGTATAATTTAAAAAAAACGATAAATCATTTCTTCAATAAGACGATTTTAAACGAAAGAAATTAATAATACAAAGAACAATAATAGTCATCATTTTCAACACACTCACCAAGAGTATCTAATCCGAAGAGCGAAGAACATCCGTGGTGCGAAGTATGTCCTGTTTTTTTTCCTTTACTTTACTCCACTTTACTTTACTTTATTTTACTTTAAATTTTTTTATCTAATATACCTATACAGAAAAAAAAATTAAATGAGAAAAAAAATTTGAAGAATTGAGAAACCCAAAAAATTACCTCTTTAAAGTACCAACTAGAGGTAAATCAGGTTTCAAAAAGTTACTGATCGAAACTTTTGGACAAGTAGTATCTAATATGTATTATATTTTAAGAAATTCATATGAGATATCAGGCTGCGAAGTGGACTTACATACTTATACTTATATGGTCTATATTGGTAGTCAAATTACCGGGGATTAAATCATAAAGAAATCGGTAAACACAGTGACAATATCGGGTTGACCTGTTATACATGTGAATTTTAGATTCTGAACGAAGAGAAGAAGTTAGTGTTTTTACAATAATGTTTATTTATTTATTTTTTTGTTTTTTATTATGTAAACACTTTTTTGTACAGATATACTTATACAAAAGTTTCGATCAGTAACTTTTTGAAACCGGATTTAAAGAGATCATTTTTTGAATTACTCAATTTTTCAATTTTTCAATTTTTTTTTTTTTTTTATGAAAAACTACTCAATATTTGACAAAAAAGACTCGGAAACCATCATTTTTTGATCCGAACTTAATAAAAATTTAAACATAGGTAGAAAATAATATGAGTAACATTTTGACGCAAGAAAATTTTGAAAATGTAAAAAAAAATTTTGGACATTTTTCTAAATTTTTTTTTCCTCATTTAATTTTTTTTTTCTTTATATATTAGATAAAAAAAAGTAAAGTAAAGTAAAATTAAGTTAAGTTAAGTAAAGAAAAATAAAGTTAAGTCAAGTAAAGTAAAGTATAGACAAGAAAGCCGGACATACTACGCACCACAGAAGAATATCTGCTGTGCGAAATATATCCGGCTCTCTTGTCTATACTTTATTTTACTTTTTTGATGTCCAGTTATTGCGCAAACTCTTTTGAAAAAGGTTTAATCATGACCCAATACCCCAGAACCTCGATTTTAGATTCTGAACGAAGCGAAGAAGCTTATGTTTTTACAATGATGTATATTTTTTTTATTTTTTTATTTTTTTTCTTCCACTGTGAACACTTTTTCGTATAGAAATACAAAACAATAAAATAAAATAAAAGTTTCCATTATTTTCAAATTTTTTATCCAATTTAGGTAACTATTCGATTATTTTATCGAATCTCATCGGCAGCGTAGATGATTCTCCGATTCTCGTGTAGCCATATATTTAGTAAGATTTTTGGGAGGGGCTTACAGCAAGTGACCTGCTGGTACTCATATTAAATTTGGATAAAAAAAATTTTCAATTGAAGAAATAATGATTTTACCAATGATCAAAACAAATAGATGAATTCAAGTTTTATTTGAAAAAAAAAAATGAACTTATGTTAATTTTATGTTATATATTTAAGTATATTTAAAAAATTTCTTAAAATAGCAGGAAATTTCTTCTTAAAAATTATATTTCTGAAATTTAACATCATTAACTAAAATATTTATAACGCAGAAACGCAGCCGATTCGAATATACCGAGTACGCACGTAATAATATGCCCGTACCTATTGTTTGTACACGTGACTGTTATCTCGTATAATCATAATATATGTGGTCTGTCTACCACATTCCGAATAAAATTGTACTTTAGAAAAATTCCTCAGCTCATACTGTGTTATAATATTATCGTGCCCCGCGTCAGCCACTCGGTCGCCAAATAACCCCCCCTCCCCCGTCTTAATCGTCTTATAATAACTATTCAACAACAGAAGTGTCGGACGTTTTTTATTGGGAATGGGAAGAGATGGGTGATGCTGACGAAAGCATTTACATTTAATTAATACTAATAAAAATAAATTCAAATTCAAATAACTACGATAATAATACAGCGATAACATTTTTTTTTTTTCTGTTATTAATTATTATAAAATATATTAAACTTAATCACAAAAAGCCGGACATACTTCGCACGATGGGTGTACTTCGCACGACGGGTGATATTCTCTTGACTGGCGTATTAAATTTTAAAGAAACGATAAATCATTTCTTCAGTAAAACGATTCTGAACGAAGGAAGTTAATAATATAAGAAAAAAAAAATGTTCGAAAAATGTCCAAAATTTTTTTTCACATTTTTAAAATTTTCTTGCGCCAAAATCTTTTTTATAGGATTTTCTATCTATTCCATTTCTGTTAGTTTGTACTTTTGACATTTTTAAAACGAAAATAAAATGTTCACAGAAAGAAACACACACGACACAAAGATACACGTGACTAGGTGACTCCATTGCTGGCGACAAACCCGTTCGAACCGTTTGACAATCGCCGTATTTTTGTGATAAAGCGCACAATAAAGCTTTATCTTGGAGTCCAATTAGGAAAATTGGAAATAATCCAACATTATATCATATTAATGTTTGATAAGACGTTGATTGACTAAAATAATTGTAATCCGTAAAATATAAAATTAAAAATCATTGTCAGAATATTATCGCCGAAATGGTCAAGCGCCGAACCGTCCGGCGCCGAAATGTCCTAGATCCCTCTGTACAGCATCTTGCCGCCACCATCTCGCCGCCAGTGCTCATCGCCGAGCATCTCGCCTGCACCGACTCGCCGCCACAATCAAAAAATTGTAATACTTTAACAGTATAAACACTTAATACTTATACATAATAATAAATATTATTATTATTATTATTATTATTATATTTATATATATATATATTATACATAATAATAAAATACATAATTAACACCATTTTTTTTTTAATTGTAATTCTCATTATTATGAGGTAGGTACTCAATTATAAGTAGGGTTCAGAAGTTATAGGCGCCAAAAAAGGCAAAATATGCACGAAAAAATTATAAAATATGTATAAAAAAATATTTATTTGTATATTAAAAGTTTATTACTTATTTATTAATACACACAGAAAAAATTCTGAAAACCTATGTTTAAAAAAATTATATTATTGAAAACTAAAATATGACGCATAACCGGTTGGCATTTGAGATTTTATTGAACTGAAAAATAGTTAAACAAATATGTTTTCATTATTTGTGAAATACAAAACAAATATTATGTTGTATTATTATACAATATAATATTTAACCTGTGATTAAATGTAAACCATACCGTTAAATGTAGACATATATCGATATTGTATCTTATAGTAGACAATAGGAAATAACAATAAATAACCACTAAAAATAATATTGAGTTTTATAATATAAAATACATAATATATTATAAAGCACGTTTTCCGTGTTATTAACGTTGTGTTATGTAACATTATTTGAAATAAATTGGTTAAGAATGAAAATGAAAAAAAAATTTTTTTAGAAAATATTAAATATGCATACAAATATACGAAAAACAATGAAAATCGAGTTTCTATCAATTATTAAAGAATAAAATTCATATGGACGAACATTTCATGGAAAATTAATTTAATGGTAATTAAACATAATATGCTGTATTATAATCACATTTGTAATACCATACATAATAATGTAATATGTATATTAAAAATAATAGACCAAGATAAAATGTGGTCAAATTATTTCAAAAGAAATGTAACAAAACAAAACATGTAATACGTAATCTGTACTAATTCAAACAATTTCCATAGCTTAATAAAATTACTACCAAAATTATCTGAAGTAAAATTGTTATTAATTATTATCATAGCAGCTGTAAGGAACAGGAACTGATATAACCAAACATCAAATTATTGTAATATTATTAATTTATTTCATGTAGCTACAAATGTAAAGAGAAATGGCAGAATTTATAAAGCAATTTATGGTACCAATATTTGGGAAATACCAAATATAGATGGAAAAATCTGAACATACTTAGCACCATGGCCCATGAGTATTAATTGCTCCTATGGTAGGATACTTTTAGTGAGTGCGTAGAATTTTAAAGGAACGATAAATTCTTTCATCAATAAATGATTCTGAGAGAAGCTTCAGTGAATTATATTGTTAATTGTGTATTTAGTTAACGATTTAATAAAAAAATAAATAGTGTCCATTTTATTATTTATAAAAATGTTCGAACTTGTAGTGCTTTGAAATTCAAAGCTATAATAATTAATAATTAAATCAACTAAGTCAGAAAAATATGTAATTGTAAAAAACCTGTGTAAGAGTGAGTTAGCATATCATTTTCCACTCGATAAATTGAATAACTTACACAATAATGACAAAAAGAAAACTTCCAATTTTAGATTCTGAACGAAGTAAAGAAGCTAGTGTTTTTACAATGATGTTTATTTTTTTTATCTTTTTTTTTTCTGTGTACACTTTTTCGTATGGATCTACTTGTTCAAAAGTCTCGATCAGTAACTTTTTGAAACCAGATTTTCCTCAAATTGGTACTTTAGAGAGGTAATTTTTTGAATTTCTCAATTCTTCATTTTTTTTTTTTTTTTTTAACTACCCAAATATGACAAAAAAGACTCGGAAACCATCATTTTTTTATCCAAACTTTATGAAAATTTAAACAAAGGTAGACAATAATATAAGAAACATTTTGGCGCAAAAAAATTTTGAACATTTTTCAATATTTTTTTTTTCTTTTAATTTTTTCCCCTTTATATTAGATAAAAAAAGTAAAGTATAGACAGGAAAGCAGGATATACTTCGCACCACGGATATTCTTCGCTCTTCAAGTTAGATACTCTTGTTGAGTGCGTTGAAAATTATAACTATTACTGTTCTTTCGTTTAGAATTGTCTTATTGAAGAAATGATTTATCGTTTCTTTAAAATTATACACACCCTTCAAGAGTATCTGACCCGATAAGCGAAGAATATCTGTGGTGCGAAGTATGTCTGGCTTTTTTGTCTATACTTTACTTTTTTTTTTTAAATTAATAGTCATTTGAGCTATAATTTGAACTTTAAAAATTTGTAAAAAGTTATTAACTGAGCCAACCTTTAAGAAATTAATATCAAAACTAAAAAAAACGTGATAAATCTTATGTTTAAAATAATTCTTCTAGATTGAGATTCAAAAATTGTGTTGGAAAAAACTTACAAAAATCTCGGTATTTTCAAAACATTTCCAAAATTCTACATTTATTCCAAAGTGGTTAATTTTCTTTTAATCTGTATTACGATTTATTGATGACAATCGAAATTCCGAGATTTTAATACTAGTAGTTTTGTAGTCATGACTTAATTACTAAAATTTATATTTTGAAAAATTTCTTTATTTTAGCCAAACTATTGAGAATCTCTAAAATTTATCTCATTTAAGTATAATAAGAACAAAATTATCTATTCAGGCTAGTGTACGGGCAGAAAAAGGGGATTAAGATTTTTATTCGTTATTGCGTTTCAGAATTTCATTTGATATAGATTTGGCCTTTTTTACCACTCATAACTTCCCCCCATTCCCAATTCTCTTGAATAAACCCTACGCGCGTGCCTCATTACCAAAAACATAAAATATACGTACTGATCCGAGCTCTTTTTCGAGGAGCATAGTGTTTTCATAAACAGAAGAAAATAAGAAGAAAATAAATTTTTATAAGCCCTTAGCTTCTCTGCTCTAATCAGAATCTAAAATCTCAACACGTTTGACATTTTTAACTCAGTGGCTCTTAGTTTCGAGTCATGTTAATACATTTATCAATAGCACTGCCAACAACATACACAAGTATGTGTTAGTTTTATAATATTTTTTAATATTTCCGTATCTATAGAATTTGTTTGTACCGAACTTATTCCTTAAATATTTGATATTTTAAATTCATGAAAAAAAAAAAATTAAAAAAATAATAATAATATTATTATCTGAGGCACGTGTCATGTTGTAAAATCACTTTTTAAAATGCAAAATACAACAAAATACTTCAAAAAATAGTAATGCAATTTTTAAGGGGTAAAAAATGACACACTGTATTTTAATCAATATATATATATATATATATATATATTACATTGATTTATATTTAAATAACTATCCAACAATATAAAAGCAAACTAACGCTCACAATCTATACTCTTAATACGAATTAGTATGCAACCAAATATAATATCTTGTACCTACTTTAAAATTTATAAGTATGCGATTAAATTGTTCTGGTTCTCATTATTTGCATACTCGTATGCCATTATTTACAGAACTATTATCAAGACTACTGGTATGATATAAATAGGTAATTCATATAGTATTATAGTATTATGTTAGAGATGAAATTAAAAAATATAACTCATTATCTTTTCTTTTTTTATAAGTAAATGACGTACGTTTAATGCTTAAGAATACGTACGATTGGGTTAAATAATATATAATTAACCAGATATTTTAAAACAATAAAATTTGATACAAAGCGATTCATATTATTTTACGCTTTATAAACAACATTTTACATATTATTATTTACACATCAATAATTTAGACATGCATTTGAAACATAAATATATATTTAAATTGGTAAATTATTTGTACAGATATATCGAAAATATTTCTTATATTTGGTCTTGACCACTAGAGTCTAGTCACTACAAAAAAGTATAAATAAGAAAGCCGGACATACTTCGTACAATGAGTATTCTTCGCTCCTCGAGTCAAATACTCTTGGTGGATGTGTTAAATTTTAAAGAAATGATAAATCATTTTTTCAATAATACGATTTTGAGCAAAATATGTTAAGTTATCGTTTTCAACACACCCATCGAAAGTATCTGACCCGAGGAGCGAAAAATACCCGAAGTATATCCGGCTTCTTGTCTATACTTTACTTTACTTATTTTTTCTTTACTTTACTTTACTTTACTTTACATAACTTACCTTAACTTTATTTTACTTTACTTCACTTTAATTTACTTTACTTTACTTCATTTTAGTATTTTATCCAATAAATAAAGAAAAGAAAAAAATGACAAATTTATTAAAAATAAAAATATTTGATCACAAAAAATGTGTAAGAAAAAAATTCTATATTTTTTTTCACATTTTCAAAATTTTCTTACACCAAAATATTTCTCATTTTATTGCCTACCTATGTTTATATTGTCATAAAGTTTGAATTTAAAAGAAAGTTAATTTTCAAGTCTTTTTTCATCAGATTTTAGGTAATTTTTCCCAAATTTTGAGAATACAATTGAGAATTTTGAAAAATGGCTTCTCTTAAGTACCATCTAAAGACAAATCCGGTTACGAAAAGTTGCTGGTCAAAACTTTTGGACAAGTATTTCTATACAAAAACATGTTCATATAAAAAATATTATGTTAGAAAAAGATTTCAAATTTTTTTTTCATGTTTTCAAAATTTTTTGTATCAAAATATTTCTCAAATTGTCTATCTTTGTTTAAATTTTCATAAAGTTTGGAATATAAAAAGGTAAACACCGAGTCTTTTTTGTCATATTTAGGATAGTTTTCCCAAATTTAAAAAAAGCCGGACATACTTCGCACGATAGGTATACTTCGCACGATGGGTGGTATTCTCTTGACGGGCGTATTAAATATTAAAGAAACGATAAATCATTTCTTCAGTAAAACGATTCTGAACGAAGAAAGTTAATAATATAAGAAAAAAAAAATTTTCGAAAAATATCCAAAATTTTTTTCACATTTTCAAAATTTTCTTGCGCCAAAATCTTTTTTATAGGATTTTCTATCTATGTTTAAATTTTCATAAAATTCGGATCAAAAAGTGATTGTTTTCCGAGTCGTTTTTGTCAAATTTTGGGTAGTTTTTTCCAAAAAAAAAACATTGAAGAATTGAGAAATTTAAAAAATGACCTCTTTAAAGTATAATCTAGAGGCAAATCCGGTTTCAAAAAGTTATTGATCGAAACTTTTGGACAAGTATTTCTATACAAAAAGTTGTACACAGAAAAAAAATTTTAAAAAATAAACATCATTGTAAAAACACTAGCTTTTTCACTTCGCTCAGAATCTAAAATAAAAAATAAACATCATTGTATAAACACTAGCTTCTTCACTTCATTCAGAATCTAAAAAAAACAATTATTTTCCAAAAATTTCCAAAAATGACCTCTTTAAAGTACCATTTAGAGAAAAATCCGGTTTGAAAAAATTATTATTCGAATCTTTTGGACAAGTATTTCCATAACTGAACGTGTACACATAAAAAGAAAAAAGAAAAAAAGAAAAATAAAATCATTGTAAAAAACATTAGTTTCTTCGCTTTGCTCAGAATTAAAAACAAAATAGACAAATTATAATTATTACTGACAAAAGAATTTCATTTTTTTTACTGTCACCCAACTAACAAAACAGTTCATAATAACAACAATATCACCAGGATTTTCAAATTAAATTTAAAAATAAATACATTCTTCATAATTATACCAAACACTACATCCAGTGTGACCCACCTAATCTATCTTTAAATGTATTTTTATCAACAACAGATTGTCTTCTGTACAATACACATATTAGAATTTTAGATACTTGAGAATTATTTTCATAAATTATAACTATAAATTATAAATGAATACAAAATAGGCATAAACATAGGTATAAAATATACACGATTAAAAAAAAAAAAATAACAAATTATTCTTTGTAATTAATATGAAATAAAGAATTTTCCATTTTAGATTCTGAGCGGAGCGAATAAGCTTATGATTTTACAATGATGTTTATTTTTTATTTTTTCTCATTCTGAAAAAAAATTTTTTATGGAAATGCTAGTCCTAAAGTTTTGATCAGTAACTTTATATTTGGTTGTTTATTTAGTTGTTATGAAAAATTTGATAACAACCAATAAATTTATTGAATGTTGTAACACAATAGGCAATAAATGTTTAATTTTTAATTATTTTTAATGTTAGTAACCACCGTAGTAAAATCTCCCCTCAGAATAGTTTTATTGAAGAAATAATTTATCATTTCTTTAAAATTTAACACATCCACCAAGTCTCACCTCACAAAGAACGAAAAATACCCATACCTAGAAGGATGTTCTGCTTTTTTATTTTTTACTTTATATTCTGAGTGGAGCAAAGAAGCTTATGATGTTTATTTTATTTTATTTTTCTCTTTCTGTGAACATTTTTTTGTATAAAAATACTTGTCCAAAAGTTTATATCAGTAACTTTATAGAACTTTATAGGCTACTAGGAGAAATTTCTCCCTTCTGGGAACCAAATTTTGAGTTGTAATATTATATTGACCTGAGGACCAGGCTCGAATTTGGGATTTAAATATGGAAGCAGGGGGGAGGTTGATTGGACAACAATTTATCAAATATACATCAAATTTATACATTTTTACACATCTTCAGTATTTATTGTATATATTTAAAAAAAAGCCGGACATACTTCGTACGATGGGTGTACTTCACACGACGGATGGTATTCTCTTGACGGGCGTATTAAATTTTAAAGAAACGATTAATCATTTCTTCAGTAAAACAATTCTGAACAAAGGAAGTTAATAATATAAGAAAAAAAAAGTTTTTGAAAAATGTCCAAAATTTTTTTTCACATTTTCAAAATTTTCTTACGCCAAAATCTTTTTTATAGGATTTTCTATCTATGTTTAAATTTTCATAAAATTCGGATCAAAAAATGATGGTTACGGAGTCGTTTTTGTCAAATTTTGGGTAGTTTTTTCCAAAAAAAAACATTGAAGAATTGAGAAATTCAAAAAATGACCTCTCTAAAGTACAATCTAGAGGCG
>JAIPRM010015167.1:0-10310 GCA_025469315.1 Stegophylla sp. TES_Ste_2020
GAAGGTTGATATTTTCCTTATTGCCATCATGTGTATTTTTCGACGATGAATACGATGATGGTGTGAAATAATATCCACGTGCAACAATAGTTTTCTAACTATTTTATTTTATTTTGAAAATTCAACACTTTCGGTTATTATACTACATACCTACTAATTCACCTACATAGTCAAGTTATGTGTTGCGGTCTAGTGGTAATGGAACCGGTGTCTAGTGCGCGACAGCACCAGGCTCGATTCCAGTCCGCCACTCCGAACTTTTGCATTTTTTTTTCTTATATTATTAACTTCCTTCGTTCAGAATCGTTTTACTGAAGAAATGATTTATCGTTTCTTTAAAATTTAATACGCCCATCAAGAGAATACCACCCGTCGTGCGAAGTACATCCATCGTGCGAAGTATGTCCGCTTTTTTTCAATATTCATTCTAAAACAAAAAGTTCCTTTTTATTTGGGTGTTGTTCTTTACTTTTTTAAAAATTTAATAACACTTTAAAATCTAAAATGGTAGTCCTGTGGTCATGCTTGCATGCATATGATGTGATTAATATAATTATTTTAAACTGTTTTAAATACTAGTTAAAACAGTAATGTAAAATGCATGGCAATTATTTGAACCAGGAACACTTACGATGCTCCCGGATTGAAACGATGGCAAAACAGTGCCGACGGGTCGGCTGTAGCTAAAATGCAACACAAGTATTGGGTAACTAAACAACAAGTGTGCAAGAAATTGGGAAAGAAGGATGATGAATTTATCGTAGCGTCGGATGCAGAACTCGACGCTAAACTTGAACTGTTCAAGTCTATACGGGGAAGTTGTCAAAACTTGCAAAGGATTGTCAATAAATATGATGAAAAAATGTACAGTGAGTATTTTTTGATCACACTCCAGTTGCCACCGGTACTGTGTACGCGAATTTCTAATTCGAATTATTGACACAACGCGTTCGAATGTACACACGATAATTAGGTACACGAAATAAATCTAATATCAATAGTTATAATCATTGTTGCATAGTGAAAAATTAGATACCTACTTAATTTTTCAAAATAATATTCCTTCATAGTTTACTTTTGAACACTGCTTTTAATTCATTATTCAATTATTCCAATAAAATAATTATAGTTAGGAATATTTGGATATACATTTTTAATGTAAAAATATTTTAATACTGTTTTTAAAGTACTGGGCTCAAAAGTAATATTGAAATACGAGTGTTAAATGTATTGGAATATTGTCAAATAAAATTATGTTTATATAGATTTAGCATT
Organism: Stegophylla sp. TES_Ste_2020; assembly: GCA_025469315.1. Classification (NCBI taxonomy): domain Eukaryota; kingdom Metazoa; phylum Arthropoda; class Insecta; order Hemiptera; family Aphididae; genus Stegophylla; species Stegophylla sp. TES_Ste_2020. The sequence continues at coordinate 1,276 of JAIPRM010015167.1, forward strand.
TGAAGAAAATCAGATGGGGTTATTTTTAAAAAAATCCGGAAGTCAAGATCAAACCAAAGCCGGTGAAATGATGCAAATTTTAGGCAGCTGTATGGCACAATCAGGACAAGAAAGAGTTGTCTTACGTAAGCCTTTGGCAAGATTACACCAGGTGAATACAATTTTAAAATAATGCAACGATACAATATTATGGGATGTACTTTAGAAGTAAATTAATTTAAACTGCATGAAACAATTCAATAAAAATTAATATTACTATTTTAAAATCAGCTGTTGATTATGACTACGAATAAGTGAATATAATTAGAGATAATAGTTTGATTCACAGTTAACATTTCATAAGTTTTTAAACAAAATTTGTTTTTCCAATCGTTAGGTGTTTTAAATACTTGTGTAAACCTAGATTTATAGATTTCATAGATTCAATTGGTTATGTTAATAGTAACAGATTAAAATGTAACAGAAATCGAAATCAAGGATGGAGCGAGTAACCTAAATAGTATGGAAATTTTAGAGATGTAAGGAGTCAAAAATATTGAAAAATCGAGTTGATTAAGTGATTTACAGCAAGTCAGTTCAATATACAACAAAGGATAGAGGTTTTTGTGAGTGTTATTCTATACCGCGAACGGAGTTGTTGGTGAATATTATGGAAACATAAATAATAAATAATAGGGTAGAAGAAGGTTAAGAAGGATTCGAGTCGAAAAAAAGTTATTGTTGAGCATTACAGTATATTAAGGGACAGACTGAGAGAGACACCTTAGGCGACTTATAAATTGAGGTTAGCCAGCCAAAAGGTAGTTAGAGCGAGAGTTTATTCGAAAGAATAATTTCATGTCATCAGCAAAGATGAGGATTAGATATTTTTAAGAATAAAGGGTGCAGTATTTACGAAAAGAATAAAAATAAATGGTGATAGGACAGCACTTTAGGTGATATCAAAGGAAGCGTAAAATAGGTAGATTAAAGGAGGATTCAATGATAGAAACGAATTGAATACGTTCTGTAAGATAGGAACGTAGTAAAGATAGCAACGGATTTCCTATGTTTAAGAGGTCGAGTGAATTAATGAGTAATCAACCCTGTCGAACGCGAAATCCGTGTAGACCATATATTTAGATTTAAGTAGTAAAAATGGAATTGCATGTTGTCACCGAGCAGCCAGGCCGAAACTCATAAACATCAATGAGAAGATTGTTGAAAGACGGATGAGTTAAAGTGAGAGTAATTGATTCAGGTACTTTAGATTGGAAAATTTTACACAAAGTTTGAAACCTTTTAGTTACGTATTTTCATTCCCATTTCAAAAGCGAAAAAAAGGATCGCTTGATAATGATAATACTAAAAAATGCATTTAAATTTCACTACCTTTGTACCTTTGTCACTATACATTATAGCATGAACAAAAAAAAAAAACAATGTAATGTAAAAATGTTGAATTATTTCTCCTTAAAAACAAAAGTTTTTGGATAAAGTACCTTAATAAAGAATTATTATTTAAATTTAAATAATTGTGCAGGAGCATTTTATTTATGTTAAATTTTATTTTAAGTTAATAATGTTATGCAAATAGTTTTTTGAAGTTCTATTCATTTGTATTCCCATTCCGACTTGAACGAAGTGTATTTTAATCCTTCATTCATTAAAATTAAATGTTTTCAAAAATGCATTACTCTAAAAAGGAATGAAATAATATGTATGCTTTTCAAACGCTAAATTTAAATAAAATATATTTAATTAACAAGTGGGTTCACCCTTTATTCTGGTGTTCTATGGGATGATGATTGTAATGCGTATACGAACTTAAAAGCTATTTATTTGTTTGTGATAATCTGTTATTCACGCTTTCAACAGGAAATAGAAACATTTTGCTTGAGAGCTGTAGAAGACACGCGAGGCGACGTAAAACGTATGGAAAACGCCCGAACAGATTACAGGGCCGCATTGAATTGGATGAAAGACATTTCTCAAGAACTGGATCCAGACACTAATTCACAGTTGGATAAATTCAAAAACGTGCAGACCAAAGTGAAAAAGTCCAAACAACAGTTCGATCACCACAAATTGGTTTGCTTGCAAAAAGTCGACCTACTTGCCGCCGCGCGTTGCAACATGTTTTCTCACGTTCTTATTTTCTATCAACAAAGTTTGCAGCGATTCGCAGAGTCCATAGCCGAATCGTTTGAAAACGCAACTAAAGATTTTAAACGTAAGTATATCAGGGTATATGTCAGTTTCATTTATAAATGAATTGTAATGGCCTATATTAACGACTCTTAATAGGTATATTAAATTAAAATTGTATTTTATCGTATTATCATATTTTTCTTGTTATAAAAATTAAAAAGTACTCACTCATTCATTCCACGTAATATTCAGCAGTACCACATAATACTGCAGTCATGTAGGTAACGGTCCAAAAACAAATTAAACGTTTTTCAATATTTTGTATTTATACGAGTGATCTAATATGTATCTTTTTTTTATATTTGCTACACTTTGTTATTTCTTACATTTATATACATTCTCATTTGCTTACAATTACCTATCTACCGATCTCATAAATTTCCAATTGATATTTAATCGAAATAATGAATATTTTTATCACAAATAATGTTGATTTTAATATGTTCTCTGTGATTCCTTAATATTAAGTTTTGTTTGTAATTTTATTTACAATTTGAAATGTATTTATTTGTTAAAGAATACCAGCATTATGATTTTCATATGATTAAAGAGTTACGGATAGATTCGGAAAAATCTAAATTCAAAACGGATGAGAATACCAATGATTCAAGGTAATATTATAACATAATTTGTTTTCATTGTTTTTGTTATTTATGTAATATATAGGGTGTCTCAGTATGATTTGACAAATGCAAAAACTTTTGTTCTATTAAAAATTATCAACTTTTTTTTTGAACATTATCATTACATTATTGCGCTACAACAGTGGTTCCCAACCTTTTCTATTTTACGCCCCCTTTTATAGATTTTAAAAAATCTTGCGCCTCCCCTCTCTTATAAATGAAAAAAATTTATCACCTTTTTTGTATACTTTACAAATAAACTACACAATATTCGGAATGATAACTTTTTTATTACTGATAATAATTATAATATATGAATAACAGTAAATAATATAACGGATTAATCAATGAATATGAATAATTGTAGAAATAAATTAGTATAAAATAATAATAATAAGTTATGTTTAGCGACTAAACACTGATTGCAATCTTTATCTGTTATCGATACCCAATAACGGTCGTTATTAGTTTTTAATTTTTCTCTACACTAATTAAAAATTTTACTTTGTGATGACTGCTTGCGCCTCCCCAGCAATTTGTTCAAGCCTCGCTAGGGAGGTGCGCATCCCTGGTTGGGAAACACTGTGCTACAACAATAACATATAACTTTTTTTTTTTTTAGAACCCAAATTTTCAAATTTGAAATTTTATTTAACAGGTTTAGAAAAAAATTCAAAATACCGTTTTGTGAATCTGATTTTTAGAAAAATATTGGTGTTCAAATTTCTTATAAAGGTTAATCTATTCATTTTCTATGGTTTTTTTTTTAAATGTTCAAATAACTTAATAATATTGTTAAATAAGTTTTATTATCACTAAATGACGTCACATAATATTACCATTATTATGCCGTATTTGACAGAATTATTAAATTATTCGCAAACTTAAAAAATTTTTAGAAAATGAACGGATTAAATTTTATTTGAGATTTAAGTACCAATATTTTTCTAAAATTTAAATTTACAAAATGGCTATTTTGAATCTTTTTTAAAACTGTAATATAAAATTCCAAATTTGAAAATTTGGGCCCTAAAATATATATATATATATATATACGCATTATTGTTGTAGCTCAATGATGTAGTAATAATTCTGAAAAAAAGAATAATAAAAATTATTAATAGAATAAAAATTATCGCAATTGTCAAATCATACTTAGACACCCTGTATAATATTGGTACTGGATTGTAGTATACAGGATATTTCAGGTTGTACTGTATAAACTTTGCGCATGATTTCATCATGCATCTGAGTGGAATTTTGCGTTTTGTGATTATGGTAGATTCTTTGATCCCTTCTTGATAATTTAGATTTTTCTAGATATTGGTCTCATTTTATATTTAATCGAATGTAGAACTAAATGCAGAATGAGCTTTTCCGTCTTTAAAGTACCCTATTTTAATAAATCATTAGATTTATTGACGCCAACGTTAAGTCGGTGTAAACAAATACCGAAAATCCAGTGTCAAATCTAAATAGGAGTTGTAGAGGGTAAAAAGCTCATGTTGCATGTAGTTTTGCCTTAAATTGTACATAAAATGGGATAGCCACTGGCAAGTACTCTTTAAAGTCTTGCATTCACGAAAAGCAAAATTGGCTTTAGATTCTACTCATTAACATTTTGTGATCATACTTTCATACTATTCATACCTACTCAAAGAGTGTACAGTATGACCCGTGAAACAATCGCTGATGTAACATGTCTAATAATGGTATAATATTTGTATATTTAATTAGTTCGTACATAGAATTGGGTATTGAAGCGACTTGTGACCAGAGCGAAGAGAACAATGAATCAGCTTTAATGTCGTTATTCGACGGAAATGATGGATTCGGGAATTTTTTGTCAATTCCGTATGAAAGTAGTCAAGACGAAAAGGATTCAGAACTAAAAGCATTCGGAACAGGGGATGAATTTTTACCCTCTCAACTGTTGTCGGATTTACTATCCAAATCAACAGAACCCACTACTAAAGTGAGTTGATGACTTTTATGTATTTTAATTAGGGCGACGGTAGGATTATTTTCTGAGTTGAACTAAATAGAGAAAAATATTTCTCCCTTAGTACCTACTATAAAATGCCGTCAACATAGCACTCCTGAAGTTTCATTAAACGGCTCATGAAAATAAATACAGTGATATTTTGATTTGTAATATTATAGTTTCGAGTTCATTAAACACTGTCTTGAATAAACTGAAGCTTCACTCAGAATCGTCTTATTGAAGAAACAATTTATCAATTCTTTAAAATACAATACACCCATCAAGAATACCCATTCTATGGTGTGAAGTATATCAGGATTTTTTTAAATTTAATTACGTAGGTAATTATCACCAGTTTATAATATAATGTTGCATAAAACAGATATACCTTGTTGTAAACTGACTTGTTTGCATCATATTGGGGGACCATTAGTCATACATAAAGTTTAAAAATAATAACACTGGTGATATGACATGTTTCATCATAGAAATTACCTGCAGTTTCATACAAATTTATATTTTAATTATATTTTAAACGGTTGTAAAAACAAAAGCTAACCTAAAATTTTCAAGATTTTTTCAGGTTAATTAGACAAATGTATATTATGCGAGTGAAGTTATGTTAAATTTTAGCTAATAATATCAAGAATTCAAAATTTAATTAAATAAAACTTTACAAAACACAGAATAATTCCAAAATTCTATATTTGGCCCAAGAGTGATAAAATGTTTTTGAAAATTGTTTTTATTTGTATAACACTATATTGTTAATAACTGGTGAAAATTTTTAGAATATAGTCCTAGTAGTTTGGGAGTTAGAAAAAAATGTATGTTTACGGTATATTTTGCCGTTTTTACTAAATTTTTTGGCAGGTTTTCCTTGCTTTTATAAAAAGTATTGAGAATTTTGAAAAATTACCTCTTTAAAGTACCATCTATATGTGATTCCTAATCTAAAAAATTTCTGTGTGAAATTTTCGGACAAGTATTTCTAAATGAAGAAGTACTTCCTTAAAAGAAATAATTATTATCATTGTAAAATCACTTTCGCTCCAATCAGAATCTAAAATATAAATTATAAAATATAGTGACAATACATTTCAAGGTATCGCTTACATGTTTCGTTAACAGGTATAAAGAAGTTGATAAAAATTGTTGAGTACTAACTGAGTTACGGACCTTTTATAAATATACATTTTTAGTGGTCCAGTTACCATACTTATTTTTGAAAAAAAAGCCTATAGTGATCAAATTCCCGAACGCTCGTTACCCTGCTTGCCAATAGTTGATAGCAGTGTTCCATGGTGATAATTAGGAATTTATAGGCTCGAAATTCATCGATATCATCGCTAACCGATTTATTCAAATTCTAGTAACAATAGGTTTTAATAATTTTAATAACAATCCGTGGGAATGATTTCCCGTGGAACGGAGAAATAGTCGTTTTGGGAGAGAGAGGTCAACTTAAATATAGTCTATGTATATTTTGTTTGATTGTTGACATTCATTTGTTGATTTAGATTTTATAACATTATATTAATAGTGTATGTGTATGATTTCCAGAAGTCAGCAGCATCTTCAAGTTGGTCAGACATTTTCGCCGATCTAGATCCATTGAATGATCCTGGAATGGCTTTAAAAAAAGAACGATTGGATTTACTTTGAAATGTTTCTACTTTCAGCGATATTACTATTTTTAATTTTGTGTTTATACTTTATTATACTGTTATGAAATTATGTACATAGTGATAAACGTGGTTGTACCTACCTATATATAGTTTGTACGAAGTAAATTTTTATAATTATTTTGGTAAAACAAGTTTGTGAAGATATGACTGCGGTACGAATTGTATTGTGAAAAAAAACAGGCAAAACAGGGTGGTTTTTTTAATGTTTAACTTTCATTGTTGGAAAAGTATTTTGTTCATTTAAAAATGTATATAAACGTATAAAAGATTTACAATTTAGATTATAAATAGGTACATAGTATTTGTACGCCAATTAATTATGAACATTTTATTTATAATAGCGAATTCTATTTTTTTCAATTATAAAAAAGCACCTTTAAAGACATTTGGATGGTAAATCGATTTTCAAACATTTATTAAGTTTAAAAATGGTGTTTTACCAAAGAAGTAAAAATATTTTATGATAATTTTTTATCGTGTTTTTTTAATTGAACGTTTGAATAATGTCTTTGAGTTCTAATGTTTTGTATTGAAACGTTAATAAAGTTAACACCTATCCTGATCGAAACAAACCATTGATAAAATATCATTTGCTGTATACTTATTTTAAAATTGTTACAATTTACAAACTTATAATGTTTATAAAACTTTCATGAAAAAGTTTATTATAGCAATAATTGATATAATTATAATTCCTATACAATATCATCATTGTACATTTATGAAATTAAAAAATAAAGTTAAAGTTAATATAAATTTTAGAATAGATTAAAATGAGAATATTTTGAAATTAATATTGTTGTATAGTCTTTCCTGGACAAGGATGAACTTAAACAGACAATTTTATAAAATATTATCTTCCAAGTTATGAGTGTGACACATTAAATTAATCATCCTGTATTCTTAGTAGGTATGTGTATTACGGGTAATGTTAACAGTTAATCAATGTTGGCTTAGTAATTTTCACTAATGTGTAAACTTTTGTTCTTAAATGTGCGGTTTTAACTTTATCCGTTATATGTTAATATGATAAATAATCGATAACGTTAAGTAGTATATATATGGGGGTTTAATCACGATAAATCGTGAACCCCTAAATATATACTATTAATGTTGAAAAGAAAATTGTTTAACTTTTTAAAAAAGAAGTAATTAAAAAAAATGTTATTTTATAAATTTTCATAGATTGTAAGATATTCTCTAAAACGCTTGATCATTGTAACATGCATTATCTAGCTATGTGAAGTCAACTTATCAATTATAATATACATTGTGGTTGAGGATAGTGTAATAAAATTCAAGCAAAACTGGTGTTAATATATTCCCATTTGTTAATATTACCCGTAATATATATGCTTATTAGTTATTGATGTTTAGAAAAGTTGGAATTTTGTTTTATATTAACTATTAAGCCATAATTTAATAACCGTCCTTATTTATTTACTAATTAACTCATAGCTTTAACTATGGTTAAGTAAATTGTACAAATTATGCTCCAGTAAAAGGTATACTTTGAATTATTTGTAAACAATTTTTTAATATTTATTATGATATTATTGAATGAATAAAATAAATAAATTACTATAATCATAATTAATTAGAGTACGGATTTTGAAAGTATTTGCTTTTTAATTTACTATTACTCTAAAACGAAGCTATATCAGCTATAAATTTAATTTATACTACTTAGAATAAAATGCACAAAATTTAGTTTTGCTTTTTCATATTTTAATGCTTTTTGGGTTCTTTTAGGTACTATTTGCAGAGTGTTGAACGTAGCTTTTAAAAATTTAAACATATATGATGCGATGGTATAAGAAGATTTTTGCTTGAAAACTTAAAAATAAATTTAATCGTCCATTACAACTCTGATGATATAGGTAAATTATTTTGTCACTATTATTTAATTAATTTCGATAAACTAGGTAATTACCTTAAATAGAATACATTTAATTTACAGAATAACTGTTGAAGAAGAAGAGCATGTTTTTTTAAATAATTTAATAAGCTAATAAATATTTATATTTATATTTTGTAGAGTTTTATTATTGCTTTATTTTAAATGTTTTTATTTAGTTTTTCATTGCTTTAGAAATTAAAATCCGTACTCTAGTCATAATATATATATATATATATTTAATATAAACATAATATGTAATCATTCTGTCATTTACATTTTATCAAAAAAACCTACGATGTTAATAAAATATTATTGAATATCTTGTATAAAAAAAAATATTAGTACCTGCAATATAGGTATTAGTTTTGATTACTTATAATAAATATTATTTTTGATAAAATTTAAATCCTGTGTTACCCATTTTTAGATTTTAGATTCTGAATGTTAGTGAAGAAGCTTATGTTTTTACAATGATTATTTTTTTATTTATTTATTTTTTTTCTTCCTCTGTGAACACTTTTTTGTATAGAACTACTGGTCCAAAAGTTTCGATCAGTAACTTTATAGATCCAAAATCGAACCCAAATGGTACTTTTGAGAGGTCATTTTTCAAATTTCTCAATATTTTTTTTAATAATGCGAAAAAACTG
>JAIPRM010015168.1:0-10310 GCA_025469315.1 Stegophylla sp. TES_Ste_2020
TAATTATGTAAACTTTATATTACTATTATATAAACTATGCCGATAATTTTTTCCTTTTGTAGTTTTGTAATCATTCCAAGAAGGTTGATATTTTTCTTATTGCCATCATGTGTATTTTTCGATGATGAATACGATGATGGTGTGAAATAATATCCACGTGCAACAATAGTTTTCTAATTATTTTATTTTATTGTGAAAATTAAATATTTTCGGTTATTATACTACATACCTACTAATTCACCTACATCGTCAAGTTATTTGTTGCGGCCTAGTGGTAATGGAACCGGCCTAGTGCGCGACAGCACCAGGCTCGATTCCAGCCCGGCACTACGAATTTTTATTTTGAAAATTCAATATTTTCGGTTATTATACTACATAGCTACTAATTCACCTACATAGTCAAGTTATGTGTTGCGGCCTAGTGGAAATGGCCGCAACACATAATTATCTATACTTTATATTATTATTATATAAACTATGCCGATAATTTGACAAAGGGATTCGTGTTTCATATTTATTAATAGTGACATTACTATTAATAGTAATTCAGTGTTTATAAAGGTTAACATACTATATATATATGTATATATATATATATATATATATATATATATATATATATATATGTATAACACACTATGGTTTCAAATGTCCATGTACAGTGTACGGTATAGTTCGCACGTTCTATCCGTTTTGTCTCGTTATCAGTATTCGAACAATACTGACCGTTCTTTTTATAATGCAATGTAATAATTTTTATAATTCAACCACCATTCAAAATTAGCGTAATTGTTAATAATTTTTAAATAATGATTAATACATATAGCATGTAACTAGTAAATTATAATGCATTATAACGGTGAGTGAAAAAAATCACACACATTTTTAATCATGTCTGTGAAAAATAGATATTTCTAAGTCTATATTTGATTGGGAAGGGAAATGTGCTGTTATGCTCAAACAAATCGTAAAAAGGTTAATGTGCGCGAAAGAGTTGTACCTCGATATTTAAACCCGAAAATCTGTGTACGCAAACAAGTTGTGATTTTTCGCACAAATAATTCGTATGAAAGGTAAATGTGCGCAAACGAGTTGCATCCAGAAAAAATGCCATTGGGAAGAAGCCAAAAAAGCAATTTCGTTTCAGGCAAAATACAATAAACCGTGTACTTCTAGTTAATCTAGTTCCATTTCTAGCTATTTTGCAATACGTATTCTAAATATAATACCAGATCCGGATTCATATAGACTTCGAGGAACGTCCGACACAGTCTGCGATCCCAGTCATCGGTAATATGACCACCATACATGATCTCTCCAAAAAGGTATCTGAGGTCCTCCCATGGAACTTTATTGTTTGTCTCCAAATAGTTGTATAAGACGTTCACGGAAATAGTTAGATCGCCAACGTTAAATGGATACGATCTATTCCATCCCTGAGGGCCAAACTTTGACCTCTCTTGTATGGATGCGTGGAAGTAACACAAACTGAACAGAATCGCTTTAAACTCAGCTTCTTTAGAGCACATTTCGAGTGTTTCTTGATTAAAGTTGTCCAAAGCTTTATGTATATTCGCCATCATTCCCGTCGGTGGTTCGTTAGTGATTTTTATCGAAGAGTCCAAAATCCCCTAACGTCACGAAAACGATTGTAAAAAGGATATAAATAATAATACATTATCATTTCAATACTGGGTTAAATGTAGTTATATGAAGAGCAGAAAAGAGACGTTTAAGAGTACTGTCAAAAAGATTCTGATGACATTAAGCTAAATTTTGCAAAATTATAGCAATATACTGACAATGTCGTATGGATAAATGGGATTACCCCGTAATGGTCTAATCAATTTCAAACTAGTGCAAATATTTTAAAAATTAATTCCGAATAATTTTAAAATGGTTTACAAAATTTACAAATTAGTCTTTTTCAGTCAAATGCACTGAAAAAAAAATTTCAAGAAGCCAACTTCACGCAGCCCCCAAAATTTAATTTTCAATTTTGAAGTTCAATTTACAATTATTTAAAATAAATTTGCAAAATATTGGCATGAGTTCGAAATCTATCAATCAAAGGATTGTCGGAAGCTATGTGAAGTTGTCCCAGCCTACCAAATTTGTTTGATCGATTTGACGAACAAAGACAAATTTACATATTTCTAAAATCAATTTATAATTAGTTGCACTAATTCGAATTCAATTGAACCATGACAGGAGGCTAACTTCACGGATATTTTTTATGGTACAGAAAAATATTAGGTGATGGACAAAATATAGAGCAGAAGATGAGTGTTGCAAATGTGAGAATGCTTAGACCTTAGGGTTTAGACCACTGATGCCCAACCTTTTTCCTTTGGCAGGCCACTTTGGTAAACAATTATCTTCAAACGGGCTACGAAGTATAAAAGTACAAAAATAATCTTATATATTGGACTTATTTTCTTATCTTTTATTGTCTGATGAAAAGATTACGAATTAAATAAATTATACTGAACACTAAATTTCAACCAGATTTTTCATTATAAGTAAAATAAGTACAAGCTTAAATTTCACATTAAAAATAAGAATAAAACATTTTTGTATAGTTCTTAGTTTTATTAGTATCATTATAATTGTATTTTTTTGAATAATTATTTCAATGAATTCATAAATTTAAATAAAAATAATATATGAAAATAAATAATTTAAAAATTTTTTCATACATTTTTAAATTTTTTTTTATTTTGGAAAATTCGTAACGGGCCACATAGAATACCTTCGCGGGCCACATAATACCCGCAGGACGCGGGTTGGACACCACTGGTTTAGACTGATAAATGGAGCCAGTCAAGATGATGAGAAAAAAAAAATGAATGATTTTTTATCGGGGAGCACTCATGCTTTACCTATATTTTATGATACAAGACAGAATTGAAGATCAGTGTTTTCGTTTTATGATGTGGAAATTCTCTAAGAGACGATTTTTTGAAAATTCAACCTTGAAGAGTTTTAAAAGGGTTAAAAGGTGTAAAAATATAAAAAAATCACCTAGCCGTGGAACCGTTGAACGATGAGTATGAAATAAGGTGAGTAGTTTCGTTTTATGATTTAGTGAACTATAAAGAAAGGCTTTCCCATAATTCAACTCTTAAGGTGGAAAAAACATTAAAAATAAAAATCATCATTTATTTATTAAATTTTTTCAAACCAAGTATACATACTCTGTAATACAAATAATAAAATACCTAATACCTCAGTTTCCATGACTAAATCTTTTATGATCTTAAAAGGGAACTTTAAGAAAAGGAACTTTTAATTTATAAGTTCACTTATTTATTGTTTGTATAAGGTGGTAACAGTTTACAACCTTTTAAATTGATTTAATTATTTGAAAGTGAATTGGATGGGCAAATAGAGATGGAAAAGTTGCCTGATTAGATACGAATAAGAGAAATATGAGAACTTCAGGATTCTGCATAAATGATGTACCTAAATGACTGTATTAAGTGAAGATATAGAAGAAAATTTTTAAGAGTGAGGGTGAGGGGAATGAATATAAAATCATCATTTTAAATCATTAAACAAAATTTAATTTCAAAATTACTTGAGGAATAATATGATATTGTGGATCAGCAGCAGGTTCAGCACTAATGAATATTCTATAATTATCATGTGGATATAAAGAAGATGCTTCCATTTTTTTATCCAATGTTGGTAGCCATTTTTGTACCAGATGAACGTTCTTTCAAAAATTGAAATAATTTAATAATATAACATATCATACGTTAGAAGATCACAAATTTATAATTTTAATAATTACTTGTAACATAACCCAATAGCCCATTCGAGAACTTATTTCTATAGCATCTTCTGCTTCTTGTTCCTGTCCCTGTCCCAATGATATATTGTGAAAGTTTTTTTTTTCAATTGTAAATCCTTTTTTCATGCCTAGAGCTTCGACATCCTACGTTACAATATTGAAAATATATTTATTGAACATAACATGCAAATATTTTTTTTTATTTATTTAAAATTGTATAAACTGATATTAAATTAAATAAATGTAACCTATTTTATATTAAGTATAAAGTAATAAGTATTAGTAATAATGAAACATTTACACGCGTTGGGTCAACTCCAGCTGATAATATAAAAAATACTGGCGTTTTTGATGTAGTTTCTTTGAATGATTCAGCAAACTCTGGAGGTCTAAAGTTAGTGTATTTAAATCCAAGAACTTCTTCGACATAAATTTTTGCAGCATAAGTCATTCGATCTGTTCTCAAAGCTCTTATTATACACAGTCTCTGGAAAGGACTTTTATTCTTCCATTCTTGTGGTAGTTTATCTTTCTCAGGAGCTTCGCCGTCGATATATAGTTGCCAGCGTTTACCAGAAGTCTCAATGTCCTTATCTAAGCCACTTTAATAACGTCATATTTTATTAACATCAATAAATTAAAACATAGATTTCATATAGAAATGTTTTTTTTTACCTGAATTCATCACCAATTAAAACCAGTGACTTGATGGCTCCCCAAACATTTGAAGAAATGAAATCGAAAGGACTAGTTAATCCTACGATTGTCGGTCTCCTCAGTAAATAATCTAATTCTACCGATTTAATTTTTCGTTCTTGAAATTGTATCTAAAATTATTTTAAGAAATTAGTTATTTTTAAATAATTTTCCACTGGTCGTTAAAATTAAAACTAATTAAATTTTTTAAATTAACTAAAAATTAAAAATAATTTCCATTATTATGAACTTAATTTACAGCTACCTGAATAGTCATTTGACAAATAAATATTAATTTATCTTTTTCAAATAAACCTCTGCTAGTGTAAATAAAGGTTTGGTAAGTGATATTTTCAATTAAATCCACTATTCGTTGATTCAGAGTATCTGACTTGTTTGCGTTTCTCATAGCTCGCTGAAATACAACACTAAAAGCCTATAAAAATAGATTTATGTAGTGTAAAAATTGTGTGAAAATAAAAATACGTATACAAAACAATAGTAACAGCTATGTTAAATTACTGGTTAATAGAATTGGTACACAATAACGTGTATAAAATTGACCACATACAACAAAAAAATATAAAAATTTAATTTATCAAAATTAATAACTAATTTACTAATTTAAATTTTAGTCTGTACGCGTATTTTAACAACATTTCATGAACTTATATTTACCTTATCCAGATAATTATTTTGTTATCTGGATTCAAAAATGATTTTTAATTACTTATTTCATAGTATTAAATATTTAAAATAAATATTATACGTGATAACTTATATTAAAGAAGCAAGGTTAAAACAAAATTATAGATAATATAATAATATGTAAATATGTAGTTAGGTTAAGTCAGGTTAGGTCCAATACTTAATATTAGAATCAACAAAATTATTAAGATCCCAATCTCTGAAGGAGAGTATTATTTAATTATATAAACACTATAATGTTATAACTCACCTCTAACGAAAACTGATACATTGGATTTATTTTGATCAAATCGTTCATTATAAAATAAATAATCGATGCTCTTGTTGCTACAATTCGATATTCTTCTCGAGCAGTGTCGATTTCTTTCGATGTGATTTTCGCTTCGGCCACTTTAACTTCAATTTCCGTAGCCGTATTTTTGGACTTCTCGAGATTCAAAACCAGTTCTTTGTCTCCAAGAATCTGATCGCCATCGGCCGAAGATAGTCTGTGCAACAAGTCGTCTTCAAGTTGTTTCAGCGTTATTTTGAAGCTATTCTGTTGTTTGGTCAACTCGATTCTCATTTTTTCCAAATCAGGTCTTTCCACTTTAACTACTTCCGCCAGCAATTGATCTTCGAGTTGATCGCGGTTCACCGTGAAGTTTATCAGAGTCGTCTGCGCTTGCATTTCTGGTTTATAATGTGGATTTGACAACTTTGTGTGCAATATCAGGCGGAAATTTATATTATAATCGATCTCTATCTCACCAATTTTCACAGCACTACAATAACGTAATATAGATTGAAAATTTATCGTAGGTACTGTAATAACAACATTGACTATTTTTTTTATTATTACCTTCCTTTTTTAATTAAATTGCGACCGATTATGTTATCCAAAACGGGGTCAATGTTTTCACCGATATTCTCGATCAAAAGTACGTTCCCATCTCTGACACAGTTTTCAATATCCAGGACATAATTTTTATAATTTATTCGGGTAATTTTTAAATCATTCCCATATTTAGATTTTATCCATTTTATTCCCTGGAGCTAATTATTTTAAAAAAACATACAAATTTACATTAATTCTTCAAATTCACTCTGTGCACAAGTGCATTCACACATACCTGAGGATCGACCATTAACGGCCATCTAACAGAATTGGTTAAAATGGTTGCATTTTCAGATGACATCCGATCACTTGGTAGTCCTTCGTTATTCCAAGTAGCTATTTGTGTAGCATCAGTGAGCAATGAGAGTGGATCTAAATTATCCGTTATCGGTATTTCAGGCTGAAAGTTAACAGTTCAACTTGTTTAGTTTATATTTTTATTCAGATCCTTCTTCCTTCATTTTCCTTCCTTTCCCTTTATTCACATTAACTTTCGTAATTACTTATTCATCTTTCCTTGTCACATGCCTGATTTATTCCAGTTATTTTTTCCATTTTATCAAACAATACTTATTCCTTAATTTGTCTTCTTTAATGTACTCCCCTCACCTATTTAAATGTTTTCATTTAAATTATAATCCAGTGGTGTATTTAAAGAATTGGGGGAGGAGTTGAAGAAATATATTTCCTTGGCCTTATTTTCGTTATATTTTTTTTATTATTCATTTAGCTTTTTTATCTTTAAATACATATTTATTTATTTGATTATAAGAAAAATCAAAAAAATGTTACTATATCAAAGCTTCTTGAATATTGTGATACAAATATTAAATATTAGAATATGCAGTGACAACTGACCATACAAGTATAACCGATTTATTATAAACACTTAATTCTGATTCATAACTATATTTTTTTTAAATGCTGTAATCAGTATTATTTTTATAAATCATATTAAATATTTCATACAAATAAAATAAAAATGTTTTGAAAAATAATTATTTAATAGATAATTATTAAAATACAATATTAATATCGAGAAAGTTACTAAAAATAATTATCGTAAATCAACATTTATGTACTGTAACATAATTTTTACTTATGGTTATCGTGATACATCTAGTCAGTCATGGTTAAAAAAAAGAATGCAAAGAAATCGAATTTCCGGGAATTAAATCGAACTTGGCATTGTCGTATGATAGGCCGATCGGATTCCAATTGCACCACACTAACATCGCTGGACCTTCTAGTGAAATAGTAGATATTTAGTATAATAACTGATAATATTGAATTTTCAAAATAGAATAAAATAATTAGAAAACTATTGTTGCAAGTGGATTTTGATTCGCACCATCGTATTCAGCGTTGAAAAATACATAAGATGCAATAAACATTATCAACTTTCAGCAACCAAGGGATTATAAACTAATGATATTTTATGATATCTGTCTGTATTTTCTCCGATTTTTTTCAATCAAACCCTTATAAAACGTTTATTTCTTTGTTCGCTCGACATTTTATTACACTAAAATATTTGCAATGAAATTTTCTATCTAGGCACCAAGTCTTAAAACAATCCGTTGCGCCAATTTTCTTTTATATACGTTAAGGTGCATAATTTTAGGTAAAACTAACGAATTTCGTCAAAATTTTAACTTCAAACGAGTATAAAAAAAAGTTGACTTACGATTTTCGAGATTTTTTCAGATCAATTATATATAGACATATATTTCAGTGAGATTATATTAAATTTTCAAGTCTTCATATCAAAAATCAAAAATTGTATTATATAAAAACTAACAAAAAATGAGAAATTTTCAAAATGCTGTACTTAACTCAAAATTGATCAAATCTTCTTGAAATGTTTTCGTGACCATTTTAAGTAGTTGGTGAATGTTTTAAGTCCCTAGCTGTATTACGAGTATTTTAGAAGTTATATTAATAAGTAATTTTCAATTTTACGGAAATTCCAGTAATTGCATATTTTGCTGTTTTTTTGTAAATTTTTCGACAGATTTTCTCTATTTTTAGAAAAAGTATTGAGAAATTTAAAAAATAACTTCTTTAAATTACCAACCAGGTATACCAATACGATATTAAAAAGTTGCTGATGGAGACTTTTGGATAAGTAGATCTATACAAAAAAGTTTATACAGAAAAAAAAAGAAAAAAAACATCTTGTAAAAACTCTAGCTTCTTCACTTCATTTAGAATCTAAAATAAATTCTTTTTTAAGATTTATGACATAAAATCTTTAGTAAGCCTATTTTTTCCGATCGGAACATCGAGTTACTGAGAGACAACTGTATTTTTATTTTTATTTCCTCTCAAGATTTAATTAACAGCTTTACTTTAACTTCTTTGAAAAATGGAAGCCACGAATTTCGAATTAATTCTTGCCGATACGATTTAGTAAAGTAACCAACATACGACACAAAAGCCGATACCATGAGAATATCACCAGGTAAAGTTTGTAAACTTTTTTGTAATCTGAAACCCAAATTCGAAATTATTGTACAAATACTACTTAGAGTTCGAGTTCAAAATTGTTTTTACGTTGAAACACTTTCTTTCCATCGAACATTTTCCGATGCTAACCCGTTAACGAGTCGATTAGCCAAATCTATTCTCATTGCTGTTTCGTCGGCTTGATTTTGACACTTGGTTTTTTCAGCAACCGCGGCGTCAAATTCGTCGGTTAAAATTTTCTGTTTTCTTTCCAATTCCTAAAACCACATATTAATATAGAAATTTTCACAATTTATGGTACGATTATAGTTTTTACATTAATCATGTTCCTGAGCTCCATAAGTTTGGCCCTAGCTGCACTCAACTCTTCATTTGCCTGATCTCGAGCTTTTCTTTTCGGTTCTACAACTTGCCAAACGTTATTGAACTTCATTATGTTTATGACCCACGCGCTTAAACCTTAAATTAATTTAACACAAATTATTACAACTAACAGGCATTAATTATTCGTCCAAAATTTGAATTATTTATATGTTTTGTTTTCTTAAATATTAAGAAATGTATACACAGCACATTTATGTACAATGTATATTGCAAAACTTGAATCCAGATTTTGAAAAACTGGTTAATAACTAATTATTATCATTATTATTATTATTTAAACAAATGTAATAATAAAAATTCTAATTCAATACAAACCTTTATTGAAAACCCAAAAACAACATTCGAAGCTATTGTAAAAACTAATGTTAAAAATATAGGGTTCGTACATAATAATTATTAAGAAAACATTTTATTCGTAAACTTAATGAAGGTGTATTCCTAAATTTGTATAATGCTCATACCTAAGTACTTCTGTATCTTGGATTTTACAACAAAAACGAATTTCTAAGTCAAATGTTAATATATTATAGAGAGTCTCTATTAAAAACCTATACCCGCTATAGGTAAAAACAATAACAAAATATTTAAAAACTTGGCTTAGCCAGAAAAATTTTCAAAAATCATTTGAATAACTAGAACCGAAAACTAAAGAAAAATTTGATGATCTAAATTGAAAATTTTTCAAAACTATACGATGAACAAAATATTATGGATCGCATATTTGCTTGAACAATTGCTTAAAACAATTTACTATAAACATGCACTAACCAGCAGCAGCCAAAGACTTTCCAGCAATGAGTTCTGGGTCAAATTCTGGATCATTCAAATAGGGCTGAATTGCTTTGACTACATCTGGGTGTATGTGCTCTTTATCGTAATGGATAAGCGAATCTAAAAACCCATCAACTTTAGCCATCATTACCTGTATACAAAATAAAATAAGTAATATATAAATTACAGATAAGTTCAATGGGAATTCAGTAGTTACTACCATAGGGTGATCACTCGTCCCATTAAAAAACGGGATTGATACTTATTCACAATTATGTCCTCTTTTCTAATAAACCTTAAATGGAACGCTTACTGTCCCGATTTTAAAAAGCCGGACATACTTCGCACGACGGGTGGTATTCTCTTGACGGGCGTATTAAAGTTTAAAGAAACGATAAATCATTTCTTCAGTAAAACGATTCTGAACGAAGGAAGTAAATAAAAAAAAAAAATTTTCAAAAAATGTCCAAAATTTTTTTTCACATTTACAAAATTTTCTTGTGCCAAAATATTTTTATAGGATTTTCTATCTATGTTTAGATTTTCATAGAATTCGGATCAAAAAATGATGGTTTCCGAGTCATTTTTGTCAAAATTTGGGTAGTTTTT
>JAIPRM010015169.1:0-10309 GCA_025469315.1 Stegophylla sp. TES_Ste_2020
ATTATAATTTATACATATTTTATATTTTTAGCTTATTTTTTTATTTTTCATAATCTTAAGAGCGCCCTGATACCAACAGCGCCCGGGGCAAGAGTACCCACTTGCCCCCCCCTAGATCCGGCACTGACTACTACTAATAATAATAATAATATAATCAAACGGTTTATTCGTATTAAACATTACACGTGAAAATGCAAAAAAAAAAATTTTTAATAAAACATACTTAAATCATTATTGAAGTTTTAATATTTCAGGTTGAATTAAATTTTTTTATATAAACAATTAAACAATATAAGATATATTTTTATGAAAGTTTTAAACTATTCGTGACTGTTGTAAATGGTCCTATTATGTGGTACATATGATGTATATTTTACCGTTTTTCTCTCATGTTCAATTCTCGAATTCCTCGAAGTCTAGTTTTTTTCGTTTTCAGTTAAATTTTGTCAACAACTTACTTTCTAAAATCCAATCATAATTATTCTCTATTTATAGCTGAATCAATTGTGTTAAACATATTGATCTGAAGACTTTTTTGAAAAAATAATATATTAATTAAGTGTGTATGAATTTAATTAATTATAGAAAAAAAAATATACTTAACAAATCTTTGTACTTTAGACGTCCTTCCCTCCTCGGGTGGAGCTAATAATATTATATGTTTTGGAGTAACCACTAAATTACTAAAATCAATTTTGTAAAAACTCAAATTTTGGTATATTTTACCGATTTTACATCATTTTTCGCTAGTACTACTTAAATATATCGCGCGAACGAAATTCGCCGCCGGAAACCTGTGCTTTACATACTTATCCGAATAGTATTTTCAAAAAAACCTAAATGTCGTCTTCGTAAACTAGTCATTGTATTTATTATTTTTCCTTTCTAATTATTATATTATTTATAGTATAATATTAACTACTAAACTGAAATCATAACAAAAATGAGAAGCACGGGTCTTTTTACGTGGATCAGGGAATGGCAACTCGAAGTTATACTAGAGGGCCGATTTTTAGAAAGTTAAAATCTAGCGGGCTAAGTATAGAAAGGAAAAAAAAATTTCGTTCGAAATATGCATTTTAATTTAGCATTCATTCTATTTATAATGTGAATTAAAAGTGAATGTTAATACTATTAGGTACTACTTTACTTTTTTTAAAAAAAAAGTAAAGTAGTTTTGATGATGTTTGACTAATGATAAACGTGGCTAAATTAACTTTTATTTCGGAAGTGGAAACACGAAGTAGGTGACTTAATGTTTTGTCAGTAAGATGATTTCTTAAATTTCATCGTATATCTTTCATATTTGAAAAAGTACATTCACAAATGTATGTTATTCCAAACATAAGCAAAATTAGACGTATTTATATACTATAGCGTATACGCGATAAACGTTAAAATTGTATGATGTTATTTGAAAATGTTTACGGGCCAAGTAAAAACGGATAACGAGTTATTCAAGTGTAGGTTAGTGTTGGAAGAGTATTTGTGTGACTGTGTCTTTTAATTCTATGCTCAATGTTATATAAACCGAGTAAACACATGAGATGTGACTACCGTAGCTCTGTTATTCGGATGTTTATAATTATTATTATGTATTCGTAATGTGTAAAATAACGAGTGAATTATTTTTTATTTTTTTTTTTTAAACGCACCGCTAAAATACATCAGTAGGTAATATGTAATTAATAATTTTATATTCACAGTTTGCGGTATAGATTATACAATTAGTTTTCTTCTTACCAAGGATTACTCAGACCGAAAAAACGCTGTTCTATAAAAATAAGCATTCCTTCAGTTCTTTGAGCGATTTCATTCAATACAGGATTTTGAATATCAAACTCCGTGATTTTAGATAATCCTCCGACTACCATAATTAATGGACCCTGATTAGATGAATTATAATATGTAGTGTCCCAACAAATCTATGAATTTTCAAAAGAAACATCATTTAATATATATATACGTATATATATATTTATGTTTAATGTGTCAGATGAATATATTATTACCTGACCCCAACGTTCGCCATCGAGGCGATTTAAATGATTGAACATTTGGGCGATAGATTTATGAAAATATTCTACAAGAGGTCCTTCAAGAGTATATTTCACATTCATGAAGCATGACATGAACTGAACGAGTTGATTATCTAGAAAAATGTGTAACTCAATTTTTGCATATTTGTGTGAACCCGCCTGACAAAAATCACTCCCGAGTAATTTGGAACATTAACATTTCGATTTGTAACTATTTTTTGTAACCGAAAATAAAGAATTCATGATGTTACTGTTGCCGAGTCGCGGCGATTAGCTGACCCCTCCGTTTAAAAATTTCAATTACTCAGAGACACTGAGGTTACAAATTATAAAAAAAAGCCGGATATACTTCGCACGATGGGTGTTGTTCGCACGACGCGTGGGATTCTCTTGATGGGTGTGTTAAATTTTAAAGAAACGATAAATCGTTTCTTCAATAAAACGATTCTGAACGAGGGAAGTTAATAATATAAAAAATAAAAATGTTACCTAGAAAAATGTTCAAAATTTTTTTTTCATATTTTCAAAATTTTCTTGAGCCAAAATCTTTCTTATATTATTTTCTATATATGATTAAATTTTCATACGATTCGGATCAAAAAATTATGGTTTCCGAGTCGTTTTTGTCAAATTTTGGATAGTTTTTTCCAAAAAAAAAAATTGAAGAATTGAGAAATTCAAAAAATGACCTCTTTAAAGTACAATCTAGAGGCAAATCCGGTTTCAAAAAGTTATAGATTGAAACTTTTGGACAAATATTTCTGTACGAAAAGTTGTACACAGAAAAAGATGAAATATTAAGGTAACAAATTCGTCAGAAGTGATTTTAATTGGGTGGAGTGCTTAATTTACATATTAGCCCCATTTCGTGATACCGCCGTTACGTCAAGCGTTTGCCCTTTTACCTGTGATTCCGGGATCCGCAAACGTTACGGCCACCTGTTCACGGGAGGACAGAATAAAAATAGTAAATTAATTCGTTATTTTACCGGCGATTCACCCGGGAGCGAATGTTATAACTTACCACTGATGCCAATATCGGCAACAAGACGCACGAGAAAAGCGTGACGGAGATTTTCATTGCAGCGTCGTTTATTACACGTTTATAGTTAGGTACCTGAAATGACAAACCAGCGGTGTCTATCAGTAGTCGTTCTGTTACTGTTAATGTAATAATAAATAGGCTGTTATGCATAATAACCAGTTATTATGGATTGTAACTAAATCGCTTGGTTAACGTGAGAAATTGTATGCGATTTCCTAATATTTGTTATATCGACTGGTTATTTATACACACTAACCAATTTTTCTGGTTAATGTGATAAATCGCATGTAATTGAACAATTTAGCTGATTATCATATACATACTAACCAAACTATTATTAATTTCTACATACGAAACTCTTAAAATCATAGAATAATTATTGAATAAACCTCAGGCACGTGATCAGACATTTTTCAATAAGGGGGTCAACATTTTTCGGCTCAATTCTATTTTTTGTACCCCTCTCAATTTGCTGACTTCGTTTAGCATACCTACCATGAGTATCTAATCCGAGAATGCCCGTGATGTGAAGTTTGTCCGGTTTTATTGTCAACATTTCATTTTACTTATCATTGCTTTCCGTTATTTTACTTTACATTCATTTTACTTTAATTTTTTTTAAATATTTAAATAATTATTTATGGTTAAATTCGCTAGCCAAATAATGATAATAGCTTCGTAGTATATGAAAAACTTTAGGTATAAAAAAAATGTACATATAATAAATGATAATATATTAAAGCAGATGTGTGATTTTTGCAATTTGTATACCATCACTCAAAGAAAAAAAAAACAATTTCATTAGGGAAAACACATATTATACAAAAGAAATGTTTCAAATATTGACAAGAGCTTGTAATGTTAACGTAAACTACCTAATAAAAAATACAAAATTTTACTGTACACATTATACCAACAATAATAAATGATAGAAAAAAATATGCATCAGTAGTAGAGTACCTCTGTAATTATTTTTGCGAAATAGTAATTGAATATCTTTAAAAAATTTGGAATATATTAGAATATAAATTTTCATGAAATTCTTAAATACTAAATCCAATATTTTTCTATTTATCTAAATGTGAGTCATGAAGGCGAATCTCTCATATTTGTTCACAAAGATTTTTCTAATTTGACAATTGGTTTTTGTACCTATTTTACTCGTTCAACAAGAATTCATTTTATAAATAACCAAAATGAATGTCAATTTTTTGTTTAGATTGGTAGTATAACACAATAATAATACTAAATAATTTAGAAAAAATATTATAATTATGACAATAGTAATTTATTACAATATGACCGCACCAGATTTTTTTTTTTTTTAATTAAAACCAATAAAACGGTTAGTTTTTATTCAGTTATAGAAATTTTCTTTTGCCAAAATATTTCTCACGTGATTACGTATAAGGGATGATATCATCATAAATGTTGGCCTTATGAATAATTTTTAACAAGCGTTTAAAATTAAAATTATGATTGATAAATTCCTTTTTTCTTTTCATAATTTTAAAAATGTCAACTTAATGATAAAAATTATTAAATATTACCCAAGTTAAAACAGAAATAATAATTGAAAATCTAAATAATATAAGCGAATTTAATATTATTATTGTAAGAAAAAATAAATATTTTCAAAATGTTATCATCAGTAAATTCCTCCTAGGGGAGAATGCCCCCCCCCCCGTTAGGAATCACTGCTATAGAGTTTTGCATATTAATATGATTCCCATTAGTTCATCTTGATTTCTGTCTAGTCCTGAGTAACGCTGATAACAAAATCGGCCATTAATATTTAAAGTCAAACGAGTATGTTGAGAAATAAAAATACGACAGTCGCGACTTGCAAAAAAATATTAACGCGAGAATTAATTTGGCAACGTCGCATAAAATGTATTCTACGTAAAATGGTGTTCTGAAAATTTTCGATCGTTTAAATTTTTGTATTCCATAATAATAACAATAAAACCTTACAAATCACAAATCTCACTGAAATCTACAAACATATTGTGATAACTACTTATAAGTGCTACTTGTCTTTATCAATAAAATGTACCGTTCTAATGTTATTGATTGATATAGATTACAATATAATATCTATATATTGATAAACGGTAATCAGTTAATGTAAATAGCATATGTAATATTATTAACTATTAATCACTAACAATAATAATACGAGTGCGTATTGCATAATTCCAGTTACTTAAACATATTAAGTAGGTATAAAATAAATACTTACCGGTATAAGACGTAGATAATTGCAATGTAATGTAGCCAACTACTGTTATGCTAATGAAAGAATAACATTGAAAAAAAAAATATAATAATAATATATTCGTACAGGCACGAGTATATTTGCCAAACGTATTACGACAGAATACGAAAACTAATAATGTGGCCAGTACGTGTAAAAATGTAAAAAGAATTAAGTGGCAAAGAATATTAAAAAAAAATAATACAACATAATTTTTTCAAATGTAAGTAATAAACACGTTTTCCACCTGCGATCGAAAGTAAAAAATTGAATATACTTTCGATCTCATGCCAACTGTTTTGACTAATTACTATTATTATGATGTTTTGAATGTTAACAGAACAAATAATACACACACACACACAGGTATGTTAAAACATACATTCTTTGCTCTGCTCGTGGTCTAAAATATTATACTGAACTTATCTGTGCAGAATAATTAAAATTTATTGTTTTTGCCAAAGGGGTCTTATACCTTTACTGACGGGCAAAGATACGTTTTTTTTTTTTTGTAATTAGCAATACATTTTGAACATTATACTTTTTTGTTGTCTCTGCGTAAATAATTCAATGAAATCTCATGTAAAACATGAGCTTACATTTAATACCGTTTTCGAAATTCAGATTTGAAACGGGTGAGCTATGTGAAGCTATCTCAACTTAACTATTTTTTATTTATATTTATATATTTTATATTATTATAATTCTTCCTGAGAAAAAAACCTTGTAAAATTTTTAATTACTCGTCCGTGCAATATTTTCTTATATCAAAATATTGGCAATGTATTTCTCCATCTATGTACCTACCAAGTCTCATAAAGATCGGTTTTATTTATTTTTATATATTTAATCATAAAGCCAAATATTTTTTATATGCGTTTAAGTGTGTAAAAGTAATGAATTCTGTCAAAATACTTACTTATAATGGTTATAAAAAAAGTTGACTTATGATTTTTCAGGACAAATGGTTATACATATAGGTATGTTTTTATTAAAATTTCAGCTCTTTATATCCATACATTAAAATTGTATGATATAAAAGCTTGATGTAAATGAAAATTTCAAAATTTTTCAAATTTATATACTCACTTCTTAATTGGTCAGATGTGTTTGAAATTATTGTGACGTATGCGTGTGACTATTTTTAGTTGTTAGTGAAAGTTTCAAGTCTCTATCTCTATTATTTTACGAAAAGTGTTTACAGGCGAAAAACAAAAAATTCACTCAATTCTTCGCTCCACTCAGAATGTAAAAGAAAACCTTGGGAGGAGAGTCTATCTCCGCCCCGTGAGAATGTCCATGCTCTCAACTTAAGACACATTATCGTATTAAAAATATATTTTAAGTCTTGAATAAAATACGGACTATAAGTTTTAGTCAATTATTATTTCATATACTTACATTAAAATATTATTTATTTCCTTAAAGAAGTACTTACAAGTGAAAAAAAAAAAAAAATGAAGATAATAAGCTCCCAGTATCCTGATTTGAGAGAAATTCACCAAAAATTGTATTGTTGTCATTGTATGGAAATCAATTTGTTTTACGTTTATTGTAGAACAATATACAAATATTAATGGAAGTAAACAACAATTACTAAATTTATTTATTTATATATCATAATATTATGCGCAAATGTAAAAACAATAATGATATTATGTTGAATGTTCTCATATATTGTGTAACGTGTGCTTAATTAATTGTAATTGAATAAAAAATATTCTTTAATCTGTTTCGACTTCTTTTTTAATGTTTTTGTGTTCTCGTTTCAGGAATTATTAACACAACATCGAAATTACTCTTAATACTTTATACTCGTATTATATACTTTATTAATAATATTCCTACAATATCATCACTTATAATCCTTCTTTTATGATATAATCTGCAACAGTTTCAACTTCGAGTTTCTTTTCTTTATAAGGTTTATCTGATAGTCTTTGTGCTACTATATCAGGTGGTCTCAAATCTTTTTTGCCCGTAATGCCAGTTATGAATTCGTAAATATCATTATACTTCTCTGTAAAAGTATCACGCAAATCGTCTGTCAACTTTCCAGGAGTATCAGGCACATCTGAAAATACATAAATCAGATATTGATTTAAATACAACTGATAAACGCACGCATTTTTTCAAAATCACAGTGTGTTCGATTTGCTTAGAAAAAATAACACATCAAATTCTCTCTTAAAAATCACCTGGGATGTTGATAATTTTCAAATTTCGGTCGACGTGTTCTTCAGAAAGTGTTAATGCTTTTTCATGATTATTTTCATAATTAATAAATAATATATTGGTCGCATCAATATCCTTTCCGCCGTAAAACCTATTAATTTTTTCAAATGATTTCTCTAGAATGGTTTCATCATACCTGATAAGAAAAAATAAATAAATAAATACTGTAAGAAATTTCACATATACTTTTGTTTATTATTCGTATACTATGACTTTAATAGTTTTTCCTTAACATATTTTATCTGAATAATTTAAGATCCAATGATAAAACAGATTTTTTTTTTTTAAATTTATTAGGTACAAAAGATTTTGTTTTGATCAACAATTATGGTTGGATTAAAATATATTGCATTATGTTAGTGAAAGTTTACAATGCATTCATAATATTTTCAATGTGAACTTTTCAATGATAAATCATTTCTTTAATAATAATATCCCAAACGAAATACGTTAATATTGTAAAGAATAATAATAATCCTCATTTTCAATAAGTATCTGACCCGAGAAGCGAAGAATACCCATGGTGTGATGTATGTCGGGCTTTCTTGTCTATACTTGAATTTAATTATCTTTGCTTTGCTTTACTTTAGATAATTTAACTAAAAGTAAAAAAGAAAAAAAATTGATGAAAAAAAAAAGGTATGGAAAAAAATTTCAAACATTTTTTTTTCATATTTTCAAAATGACCTTACACCAAAATATATCTCATATTATCTATAGTATATCTGTGTTTAAATTTCCATAGAGTTAGAATTAAAAAAAAACAGTGTTCCCGAGTCTTTTTCAACAAATTGGGGGTAGTTTTCCAAAATTGTGAGATAACAATTGAGAATTTTGAAATTAGTCATTTTAAAGTACTACCTAGAGATGAATCCGGCTTCAAAAAGTTTCTGGTTGAAACAAAATAAAAATTAAAGTTTACTGTTAAAACACTAGGTTCTCCGCTTCACTCAGAATCTAAAACAAAAATACTCTTGTAATATATTTATTTTAGGCTCTGAGCGGTGCGAAGAATTTTTTTTTGCGGCACAATTAAATTTGACACTAATTGAATCGTGCTAAATTTAAAAAAGTTATATTCAAATATTAGTACTTAATTGTTTTCGTATCGTATCAAATTTCGTGTTGAAACAATTTTCGGCGAGTTTACATACCAATCTCCAAAGACGTCTTTACAGAATTCGAAGAAAAATTCTAATTTAACGTCACCAAACATATTCTCTTTAGTAGATGTCTTCATTTGACCGTATTCGGTACAAACTTTCCAAAATTGAGGTCGATCTAAAAAATCACACGTTGTGAAAAAATACAAAGTGTAAAATTTGGCAATAGAAAGGACAAAATAATTATCAATAAAATACTGTACTGCCTATAATTGCATTTTAACCGTTTATTTTAATATTTTAAGAAAAATTGAATAGAATTTGATTGTATTATTGAAAAATGAAGTTATATATATATATATATATATATATATAAATAGTTCAAAATTCAATAATCCTATTAAAACACCAAAATTCCAATTACACTGATTACCGAAAGGTTGGCGATTTCTGAATTTATAAATATAGATTTTTTTTAGCTCACATTTATTCCTGGCAGACACAAACACACGCATACACGCACACACTCACATTTTGAGCATGAATCTCATCAATGATCAATATTAAAACACATAATATATTTTTATCTGGACACCTACTTATAAAAAGTTTTCTATTTTTTACGCCCCAACTATAACTGATTTGTTAAAGTATTGAAATCATACCACGTTTGCAAAACGTGATTTTATATTAATGCAATAATATAATCACTTACTTCCAATTCCCGATAACAATGTTTTATCCATTTTTTCTACAATAGTCGAATCCGTATTTTGTAACCATTTTATCGCTTCTCCATAATCAACATGAACGCAAGTTGAATCAAACCTACGTAATATTATTTCGAGGGCTTCATTTAATCTTACTACCTAAACAAAATCATAAAAATCACTTTTTTTTTTTATAAATTTGTTAAAATAATTATTGATAAATAAATATTTAGACAATAAAATTATTAGTAGTTAATTGGAATAAAATCCATACTAAATACTAGGAGCAAAAAAATATCAATTAATATAATAATTACTGGATCTGTTTGTGATGTGTCAGCAAAAACTTCCAGTATTTCTACTTTATACTGGTCTGTATTTTTAAGTTCAGTTATAATTCCCAAATTCCATGTTATTGACCAAAACATATATTGAATGTTTTTATTCCTTTGGCCGTCGTCCAGACTAGTGCACAAGCTACAAAAAAATATTGATTACTTACATCAGTATTAGTCATTATTGTGGACAGTTAATTTTCGGATTTTCAAATTTCATATTTACTGAATTCATGTAGATTGTTGGGGGTGAAAAATGTGGAAAATTTATCCACTATTAGAGAATTATATAAAATACATTTTATTTTGCGTGTTAAAGCATAATATTCAGCTTACTTTTCATATTTTAGAACATACCCCACATAACCAGTGGCGGATAGGCATATATTTTTTTACCGGGAAGGAATTGGAAGGGCCTAAATATAGCAAAGGCCCCCTAAAAAATAACACGCTCGCTTCGCTCGCAATACTTCCATTTTATATTATATATGATATATGATTAATTAAAACTTGCTCTTGGTACTTGTAAGTACAAATATTTTTACTTTTTATTGTTGAAAATCAAATTGAACATATATTGTTTTA
>JAIPRM010015171.1:0-10308 GCA_025469315.1 Stegophylla sp. TES_Ste_2020
TCGATATTTTTGAAATCACAGCATTGACGTCTGATGAATCCTAACATGCGCATCGCTTTGCAGTAGATAGATGAAATATGTTCAGAGAAAGAAAGATCAGCAGAAAAAATAATACCTAAGTCTTTAATAGATGAGACTGAGTGAAGGTCTTGGTTATCAATAGAATAATTATGTATAACAGGGCTTTTACGTCTAGTGAAGGATATCTGAGCACATTTATTGATGTTTATTAACAAATGGTTATCTTTACACCACTTACTGAAACGGGTAATATCATCTTGCAACTTTTCACAATCATCTAATGAGTTAACTTCCATATAAATCTTAAGATCGTCGGCAAAAAGAGAATATTTACAGGAACGGAATACACTCTTTAGATCATTAATGAATAATAAAAATAGCAGGGGAGATATTATGCATTCATCGCGTTAGATTTTTTTTTTTTTTTTTTTTTAACGTCTGTTCCAGTGAACACGTTTTAATTATAATTAATCCGGACTTTTAAATGGGATGAAATTTCGTACAAACACTGAAATACTCAAAAACGTTTTAAACGTTATGAACGGTTCGAAACAATCCTCCGAAAGCTTAAATGTTGTCTAACCGCTGTACAAGTTTACACGAGTAAAACGTTCTCTAGGGCCGGGTGGCGGGGGGGGGAGGAGAACTCGAGATTATCGGAAGCCAGCGAATTTATCCAATATCCGCCCACGGCCGGTGGCGGATACTATTCGTGATTAAAATACACTTACGCAGTAAAATCACTGATTAACCTACTTAACGCCTCGGCGTATTTTGTACAAATTATGTATCGAAATCGCTGACGCGAGGACCCCGGAGGCAACAGATTCCAGAGAGAACTCATACTTCCCCCACGATTTCAATAGTTCCTCTACACGTTCCACGTACACACAGGAAACGGGCAAGACACTCGAAGAACGGTATCAACAAGTTATCGACAATTTTCACCTTCAGACACGAGATACGTTTAACATAATATTTAACATGATATTAAACACTTTTATACCTTTCGATATTATAACATACTTACATACAAGATGTATTAGATACATTTTTTAAATAATTTGTATAGGTACCATGATGTAAGACAGTGTTAAAAATGCGAAATATTTCAATAAATTTATTTTGAAAAGATTACCAAAATTATCTTATTACCCAACGGTATCAAATAAAATAGCAAAAGTTTCAAAAATATTATAAATTACAATAGTTAAGTAAATTTATTTCGAAAATTCCGCATTGTTTGTTTTCAATATTTTGTCCGACAACCTAGGTCGTATTGTAGAATGCACGAAATTCAGAGGCAGAAAACATTCGTTCAACTTCCACTGATAAAATAAAACTAATATTTTAGTTTACCAATAACTTTGAGAATATCAGATAATTATTCGTTATTGACATAGTTTATTATTAGGTATTTTTGTCGAGTTTCTAATAAAAAAAAAAAAATAATAATAATAAAATTATGCATAAAAAAAAAGTTATCTACATATTAAATACTAGATACAATTTACAAACATAATAAGATATAAAATACTGTTCATTACTGCCTGTACATATATTATAATACATAATTTATAAAGATTATAACAATGATAATAAAATTTAATTTTTTATTGAAATTTTAGCCAACAATACTGTACTCCTTCGTACGATTTTTGACTTGACTACTGTTCATAATGTTGATTAAAAAAAAAAAAAAAAATAAACCTATTATTCTAAAACAATATAGATTTGATTTGTTTTATAATAATACAATATGTAAATAGTGAAAATCTTTTAATAATTAATATGTGATTTTGATTTGCCAAAGTTTAATAATATAAAAATCAAATTTTATAAATTGAAATAATGGTTTTGATTGTAATTTGAGCATTTTAATCTACTTTTGTTGTTGGAAACTGTTTAAGTGCCGTTAATGGTAGAGGGTCTGAGTACCCCCCCCCCCATCCACTTTAATCCTAGTCAAATGAACGTCGTACGTACATAATTTTCCTTTAAATAATCTAGTTAATTTTATAAGTTGCAAAATATAGCATAGATATATCACTGCTGTGTAATATTAATTTATCGTCGACGAACGTTATGGGTTTTCAATAATTTTGACACCAACTCGTAACTTTTGATTCATTGTTCAAATGAGAGTATACTGCTGAGGAATATTCTATTATATTATTATGCACTCGATACGTTACAGACGATGTTTAGAAATATGATAATAATTACAATTTTATTTAATTGCTTGACACAATACACATTGTTCCCGTACTCGTTTCCCGCAGTGTTAAACTCGATTACAAAAGTAAACTTATTTGATTTTGAAATTGCTCAATTTCTTCCGAACTCGCATTCCGACGGCGCTATAATATAATGCAGGTAACCAGACGGATTTTTTTTCTTCTTCATTTTTTTTTTTCCTGCAATGTAGTTCAACGTCGAATTCGATTTTAATTCCTCTTCTAAACTCTTCCATTCTTTAAGTGTTTCGTCCATGTTATTATCGCGCTATTATAATCCGACTTATTATGATTTTATCCCGAAATTAAATTCTTCTTTTCACACAATCCATTACACATCTATGCACTTTCCCCGGCGGCGCGGTTAATTATTTTTACCATACCTATATACCTAATACATAATAATAATATAAATGGTTACAAATACGCGCGTTCCGTCTTTAAATATTGAAGTGTGTCAACACTGGGCCGACTCGCCTAATTGAGTAAAATTAATGGTTATAAAATATAAATAGTCATCGAAATAACGATAACGCCATTATTAAAACAATATATCATACACGAACGTTGGATGCATTTTACGTCTAAATACCAACGTATTTATATATATATATATATACCTATATTATTTTATTACTTACAGTCTTAACAGCGTTTCTCATTCGATACGCACAATTTAAGAGACCTATCGATTTTCCATCATTCATAATAATAATAATAATGATGATAATAATTTTAATAAATATACTATACAATGATTATACCCGTCTGGGGGTAAAATGGCTATTAGAGAAGTCTATACTATGCATTTGATACGTTTTTTTTTTTTAATTTTTTTATCAGGAGTCGTTATTATTTTACGTTTAATAAAGTGCAATCGATCGTCAGTGTATTTTATTAATCGTTATCTACAGCAAAATGTCAAAATAATATGTAACATTACAAGAATTTAATTATATGTAGGCGTTTGACTCGCCCAACATCTCCTTATCGGTCGTGGTTAATCCAAAACCCAATAAATATTTGAATTTTAAAATGAATGCGATACGTTAGGATGTAAGTACCTACTATTTGTACTAAATTTATTTTTGTCGTTGATTTTTTTTGAAAATTTACTCAATTAATAAACATTTTTCTTTTCGAATAAGTTTTGACTAGACTACCCCCTAGGCGGTAACCGCATTGTTTCTAGTTGAGCCCATAATCAAATGTTGTGCTTGTGTTACTTTTATAAATCATTAAAAATATCCCAAAATCCAATAAATTATTAACCCGAATGATAATGGTTATGCTATTACATTTAACGCCCGAATATGCATTTTTGTTTTATACTGTGGTGTTCAAACTCTCGAACACCTAAGGGCTGAAACCCAAAACCCTTATAATTAATTCTCTTTCTACAAATTTCATTTGGTAAGAACGTTTTCTCGACCTTTTTCCACATCGATTCCAAATATTCCAGTAATGCCATAAGAATCAAATAAATATATATCCTTAATGTTATTTTCCACATGGATTTTAAAACATAAAGACTTTGGGCTATACAGAACATCAGTCATTAATCGTATGCGTCACACTTTTGTTCAAGAGTTTAGACAATATTATATATATATATCATAATAAATGTTGAAATTTCGTACGAGAAAAAAAAGAAATCAATAACAAGATACTATTATCCTGACTCAGAGCGGAGCAGCGAGTTAGAAGACAATTATTGATGAATGTTTTTAAAAAGCCCCGAGCTTTGTTTTTTTCTCGACGCGATCTAAACCTCGGACGTATTACCGTCGTCCGTGTGTCATTAAACAGGAATTTGGGATGACGAAACTCAAAACAGTATCGTAATAAACCGAATGACCGAATCTCGTTAACGGCGCAAACTCGTTTCGAAATGGTTCTCAGCCGCGAACAATAATTATTATACACGCACGTGATAAGTCGACCGAATGAAAACAAAAACAACTCCTCTGTCGTATATGAACTCCGCCGCCAAAGACAATAGAGGACAATGGAAATGTTCGCGGAAAAGTATATCATATTATGTTGTGTACAAAAAGCCAAAGTCAAATTCGAATCGTCGTGAACCTCCTCCCCAAAAGGGTCGCCATTCGAATTGGCTTCAATTAGGTAAATTACATCGAGGCCGGTTGAACGCAGTACACAAGTATTATGAAACAAAGGTCTTTCAAACTTTACAATATCTTTTAGAAATTTTGAATAGGTAAATTATAATCGTGTATCCGAAAACACACAAGTCATGTTAAATAATAGTTTGTCTACCATAGTACTTATATTATAATACGTTCTTTGAATTGCGATTCACGAGACTAGCAGCTACACGTACCGGACTCGAGAAGTTTTTCGATCAGAAAAAGTGTTTCCACGAAAATAAAAAAAAAAAACGAGCATTTTTGTAAAACCGCCACGTCATGCTATTTTACCGCACTCAAAATCTAAAATATTGTTCGTGGCACTGTGTCTCATGTCTGATTTTAAAAATTCAGGGTGTCCAATACCCCATCGAACGCCCCTTTCCATTATCTACGCATATATTATATTCCATGAAGTTTACAAACAATAATGCGAAACGTAATAAAAGAAAAACGTTACATGAAAAGCATTCAAACCAAAATATGTGGAAAAATTAAATCTGGACGACAATGAAGAAAACGTTAAATTAAATTTTATAATGACAACGAATAATTCTTGTACACCGGCGACGACGAGGACAGTTTCGGCCACACTCACAGAAACACGTGTCCGTGAAAAACCACACGTCTGAATGAAGAACTCGAATTGTGTAATTTGTTCCGAATTCTATTGTGAAGGCGCGTCATACCTTAATCGAGTAATAGAATTAAGTCTTAAGAGTAAAACGGAGCCAGATAATCGAAAAAAGTGGCCTCGGACTGAAATATATAATAAAACATAATATCTTACGTTTAACAAATGAATTTTCAAATGACCTCTTTTTAATTACAACGCGCATTGTATATTATTAACATTTATAGTTTTTTTCACGGTATCGCATTGTGCACGAGAGCTATAGCCCGAGGGCATAAGGATTAAACGGTTCAAGACTTCTTCAGTTTCAAATTTTTTAATTTTAGTACTTCCAAATGAACAAAAGTGGCATGTTCAAGTACAAATTCGGAAATACTCGAATTAAATAATTGGTAAAAATAAATGAAGAAAGAGATATAAAAATGTAAACGACTAAAGTGTAAGTTATATGTAAGTGATATTATCAAAGGTACAGATGCATGATAATATTTTGTATTCAGTTCTAATAAAATGCTAGTTAAAAACACAACGAATCATTAAGGGTTGTATAATTGTAAGAAATACATTCATTTATAGTCGATTCTGAACACCCGGCGTAGAAGAATGCGAATTATTATCCGTTACATCGTCTAACATCTAACTAATAACGTTTC
Organism: Stegophylla sp. TES_Ste_2020; assembly: GCA_025469315.1. NCBI lineage: Eukaryota > Metazoa > Arthropoda > Insecta > Hemiptera > Aphididae > Stegophylla > Stegophylla sp. TES_Ste_2020. The sequence goes on from JAIPRM010015171.1 coordinate 5,696, forward strand.
GTTCGCGTTTTTTAAATAACAACATAATTAGCTCGGTCCGATGATCGAATGGCGAAAACGAAACGACGCCGCCGTCGCGTGTCAAACGGTCCAGGACGGGGAAAAAGCGGCGATTCACGTGCCGTGTAATTTTCGTAAAATAATATAATATAAACTAATAACATGTTACGCGACGTACGAATTCCGGTCAAAACGAGAAGATGACTATTTTTGTGCGGTTAAAAAATGTCTCTATTACTGCAATAATTGTACCGCTAATGCCGGTCAACAGTGGTGTTACATATTTTATTATTATTATATTTATGTGGAACGTGCGTTTAATAAAACTGCAAACACTGGAAACGACGATTAATTTGTACACTGTTCCCGTGAACCGGTCGGTCGTCTTCTAAGTCTGACCGGAGCATAAGATACGAGACATTAATATCTTCGAAACATAAAAATCCCATTTTTACTCCCTGTGTAACGCATTGAATTGAATTCTAGATTCTGAACTGAGTGAAGAAGATAGTGTTTTTATAGAGTGATGTTCATTTTTTTTTAAATTTTTTTCTGTACAAACTTTTTTTTTTATAGAAATACTTGTTCAAAAGTCTCGATTAGCAACTTTTTCAAACCGGATTTTCCTCTAGTCGGTACTATTAGGGAGTTCATTTTTTTTTTTTTTTTTAAATTTCTCAATTCTTCATTTTTTTTCTCTGGAAAAACTACCCGAAATTTGACAAAAAAGAAGCTTAAAAACCATAATCTTCTGATCCAAACTTAATGAAAATTTAAACATAGACAGACATTAATATAAGGAAATTTTGGCACAAGAAAATTTTGAATATGTGAAAAAAATATTTTGGGATATTTTTTAGACCAATAAGAAAAAAAGTGTGAGAAAAATGTCCAAAACTTTTAGATTCTGAACGAAGTGAAGAAGCTTATGTTTTTTTTACATTGATGTTTATTATTTTTTTTCTTCTATGAACACTTTTTCGTGTAGAATTACTTATCCAGAAGGTTCGATCAGTAACTTTATAGTTCCAAAACCATACTCAGATGGTACTTTTAAGAGGTCATTTTTCAAATTTCTCAAATACTTTTTTCAAACACTCAGAAAATCTGACAAAGAACGACAAAATATGCTATACCGAAATTACCTCAAAAATAATGTAGTTAGAAACTTGAAACTTTGACCAACTACTAAAAATGAGCAGGCAAAAATACTAACGCCGAAATAGTGTTGAAAGGATTTCAAAAAACAAAATAAATAAAATTTATCGAGTTATTATTATTTTCATTTTTTTTTTTTTTGTTCCAATCATCGGAAACTTCAAATAATGTATCGTACATACCCGATATCAGAGCATGATTTACAAAATATATTTGCGTTTACCGGGGCATATGCTATATTACACGTGTTCTGTTTTACATATTATTTGCATCGTATTCGCCACGTTTTAAGTGCATAATGTATTTCCGGTCTCCACAGAGTTAATGACTACGTCGCTCCAACGGTAATGGTTGTAATGCACGCTCGTACGCCTCCCCTACGTTGCATTTTACAGTGCCGTCAAACAAAAACCGTGTGTTGAAATAACACTGACCCGAATGAACATCACACGCGGTGTGGCGACAAACAAAATTTTAATGTATAATATTTGGCCTTTGTACGTGTGTGTTTTTATCTCTGTTCAAAGCTGCAGCTAACTCCTTTCAAAGAGACTTGAACACGTTTTATTGAAACAGTGTTTGATTATGCTATTTTGATTTCGATGGCTATTCTGTATTGTGCGTTTAATGATCCTTTTTTATGTGGAACTAACCCGACCTATACACTATTTATTATATGTATGTCGAAAAGGCATATGCCTTCGGTGCATATATATATATATACATACACCGCGGTGTGTAGCTGCAACTGGCGTCTAGATTTTAATGGACTTAGATTAAAAAAAATTATATTGAAGACTTTTTTTTTTTTTTTTAACGTTTTTATTCTGACATGGCGTTAAAAATTAATAAAACCCTAGTTAAACGGAATGTAGAAGATATGTCATTTTATGAACAGAACTATTAGGCATTGGAATATAATATGTGCATGTTTGAGATTAATATTGGTTATTATTAAGGCTAGGATTTAAATGATTAAAAATTTGAAAATTCACAATAAAAATTACTTTATATTTATTCATTAAAGCTTAAAAAATTCAAAAAATACATTTCAAGTGCATCTTTTCTTCAACAGTTTTTTAATACCTATCGATGATTTTAAGTAGTATTATCAATAGTCTTAGAATTTAATGTAAATTTAAAACAACAACAATAACAATAATAATTTTAAAAGATAGATGTTATTTACTTGGAGTTCTTTTAATCAGAAAAAATATCGCTTTCAAAACTTATGAACAAAAATATTAAAATAAAGTTTCAAATTCATATTTTCTATTTAAAAACTCCAAAAGTGCTTCAAAAACTCTAAAAAGTCAAGAAAATTACTCTAAAAACTAAAAATTGTCAAAATAATCAAAATAATTTTTCTCATTTTCATTCAACAATTACATGTAATGGATTTGTGATCATATAAGTATGGCACAGCAACCTTTTGAAAACAATGTAAAGTGCTTCGAAATGCCAGCCGTAGTTATTACAATTAAAATGAAAATATTTGTTTAGTCGACAGACGAGTCAGATTTATTAAAATAAAAACTAACTACTCATATCATCTACATTGTATTAACCTTCTCAGATTGTAAGTAATCAGAAAAAAAAATTACAACATTATATTTGTGAAAAACAAAATTATGTAAATTGTATTACAACATTGTTATAATATTTTCAGTTAGTACGTAGGTAGAATGCCTTCTGTTTTATGAACAGAAAAAAATCCTTTAATTTTAAAACTGTTTTTATTATTTATATAATTTCAGTATTCCAATTAGATTAGATTTTTGCAAATCTTGGTCAAACTGTTTTAAACTTGGTACACATATGTAACAAAATATTTTGGTATTATCTATAGTTTTAAAAAAAAAAGTAAAAAAAAAAATACTCTAAAAATCCATCAAAATTAAAAATTAAATATTTAAACAAAAGGAATATTATGTTTTTGCAGTATACAGTGTTAAAATTAAGAATCAAAATTTTCAAACACTGGTAAAAATGAATCCCTTTTTTTTTTGTTATTACTATTATTATTAGAGCATCGCTCCGGCTGCTTTGTAGTCGTCGTGGGCGTATCACGCGTTATGTAATATACCGATTACGCGTGTGAAAATAATGAAAAAATATTATGACTCGAAATTATGTATAATGAAATATTATAATATTATATACGTATGGCAGACACAATGTCACACGGGTGCACTCGAATAAGACGACGATTGTATATTATATAGGCTGTGGTTTACGCGCGATTAGACAAAAATAATAATATCGAATTTGTATTTTCCGTGTTATTAATTTCCCGCGCACTGCGGACGAGACCGTGCAAGGAAAAAAATAAAATAAAATAATATTTACAATTCGTTTCTGTCGTATATGAGAGAGAGAGAGAGAGAGAGAGAGAGTATTAATGTTCTCCTCGGACACGCAAGTATTTTATTTTCTCTCGAACGAGTAATAATCGGTGTTTTTTTTTTCCTTTCGTCGTCCCCGCGCCGACAAATACGTACGACGACGACGTGATTTATGCTGTTAAAATCGAAATAAAATAGTGAAGCGCAGCGCAGAAGAATGTCACCTATTATTATTACGTATAACGTAATACACTCGTCGTTTTATTAATAAATTGGTGTTTTTTTTTTTTATTACAAATGACCGCGGAGCGCAGTGAACGACCACCGAACGCCAATTATTCACGAGTCACAATAACAATACTCGTCGCTCCGGTTATCCACTCGACACGCGGTCCTCGGGGACACGAAACGCCCGCGGAGCCTGATTTAGAAATGATAGGACTCAGAGCGCGGCGAAAAACGTGGCCCCCTCCTCTCCGTCACCAAATGCGATTTTATCGAATGCAATGTTATTACTAGGGCTGTGAATTTAATGCACTAAAAAACCTTCAAAAACGCAATGAAATATGCACTTAAAATACAAAAAATGTAATATGAAATGCTAAAAAATGGTTGTTGATTTAATTTTTATATTTATATTGATTATATTATATAGGATATCATACATTACTATATTAGTAGATTTAATTTTACTTGCATAAAAATATGTTTATTTAATAAAAAAATAAAATAAAATTGTTGATTGAATTTGAATTTTGTATAATGCTATTCATCCGAAACATTTTTTTTTTTTTATTTGACGTATATACAGCCTGTGTAAAACAAAAAAAAAAAGGTTTTCGAAAGATGTTAATTAACGGAATTTAATTAAAAATACCGGAAAATGAACTAAAAAATGAAAATATGACTTGAAAATGCAAAAAAAATGCTATATTAAAGTTTCATACATTGATTCGTTATTACATAATTCAAATTATGTACTTACAAAGCTATGTTTCACAATCACCAATAAAAAAAAATGCATTTTTCTACAAATTCACAGCCCTAGTTATTACTAACAATATTAGTCATCACACCGTTCTATTACTTCTTATTATATTATTATTATCT